>VYYJ01000145.1:0-95126 GCA_021029165.1 Cyphoderus albinus | reverse complement strand
AAGCAAATGAAATTCACTGTCGAATTGCGTCAGATTCGATTCGATCCTTTTCTCTCCTTTCATCTTCCGAAGCGACCAGAAAATTACTCATAAAGTTCACAGACTTGACTAACTGAAAAACCATCGCCCTCATCTTATAATAATAATATAATTTCACTTGTGGATACTCCGCCACTTACTCGCAGTCAGTAGTAACTAACTACAGTGATCCATTAAAGGAATTACATTACATTACGCACACGTTACTCCGATAAGTAAGAGAACGTATCCACTCACTTTCAGTCATTCACTTACTGTACAACTCAATAAAATGGATGGAGCAAAAGATTTTCATGAACATTAATCACCTTTTTTACACACACTTCTTGTTTAGTTGTTCTTTTTTATTCTCCATTTCCTGTGTACAAAACAAAATAAAGATTCAGATTAATTCCGACAAGAGAACAGTTCAGTGAGTGGAACTTTGATAAAGACTAGAGAGAATTTCACTTCGTTATTATTATTTCTCTCTTGTGGTTATCATAACTTCGTGTAAACTGTTTACACGCTTTACCTTCTCTTCGCCAGTTGCTCTTTGTGAGAAAGTAAAAGAAAGGCTTGAGAGACTCAATGGAGCAACAGAGAGGCCTGGGCTAGGTTGTACTTAAACTAACTCTTATAAATAAAAGTTGTGCGCTGCTCCGCTCCAGCTTTTGCTTTGTTTGTAAATGCAGGGAAAACCACAGTTTCGAAGAAGGTGGCGGGCGGTGGTGTGGTGGATGGAAAATCTTGGGCGATTTTTTTTTGCTAGTCAAAAATAAAGGAGAAAGTTTGGAGCTGAAGTTGAATTACGTATAAATATATATGATATGTATAATAATAATAATGTTGGTGTTGGTATAGCATAGCATTGATTCAGTCATTTAAGGAATGGATGGAGTGGCGCAGAGTTCTTGAATGTAGTTAGCTTCGTTTCGCTGGAAGGAGGGAGGAAAAAGAAAACAAAATACCTATTGGATTTCATAATAGTTCTTTGGGAGTCAGGCTGTCAGATAAAAATGATGAATCATTTTGGTGCTTACGAGGAGAAAGTTAGCATTAACTGTGTGTGATGTGATGTGATGTTGTTTCATATTAGTGTATAAATAAGGCAGAGGAAAACGACGACCTCGGTACAAGCAAGGAAGGAATAGACAGGAGCGCTGTTCTTTACCGAAACTGACAACTTAATTCTTTTCGCATTATTTGTGAATGAGTGGGACTAACGAAGTAAAATTCTTCTTCGGCAGCTGCGTTTGTTACCGTTTCACTCCTTTCTCCTCTCTTTCCTCTTTCTCACTCCTTGTTTCTCTCTTTCACTAAATCTTGTACCACTTTCAGTTTGATTTTCAGTTTGAGCTTGGCATTCTTTCAATACTCAACTATGCACCATTTTATAAGAATAGTGTGAATAATGCTTTTCAAATTCTATTTCTTTCCCATTTAAGTTATAAAACGTTTTCATGCATTGTTTTGAATTACGCCATTAGAAAAGCAAAAAAAATTCTGATACTCACTCACTATAGTATATAACACTTCACTTGAGTTGGGTGATTGAGGCTTAAGAAAGTGCAAACAAAATTTGCCCCGAAGAAATCATAACTCATTCATTAATGAAAGCGTGACGTACTCAAAAATATGAGCACTCTATTAGCGTGTTCGTAAAAAGGAAGGAGTCGGGAGGACATGTTTATTGTTTACGGTGGTGGGTGGAGGTGAGCTGACCGATGACGTGGAATCCATTTCTTTAGTTTAGGTGCAGTTAGTTATGCACATGACTTTACTTTTGTCTCTCTTTCCTTTTCAATTCAAACCTTCACAGTGACCGGGACTGAGTGAGATGACGGGGCGAATATTCAATTTAAAGTTTGCATGTCGCTTGTTTGGAAATTTATTCAAATTATATGGAGTAATAATGCACACTGAGAAAATTAAATTTTGTAATTAGAAGAAGAATATTTTTTGGGCAAGGTGTTTCGCTGGAGGATATGTATTTATGGACATCCGCTTATACTTAACGACCGTTCCTGGCGTTGGCTCATCCTCTTTGCTTTCTAAAAAGGGAGTCGATCCCACTCCATTCAATTTACGGTGGTGTTTAACTGCTCGGGAGAGGACGCATGCATGATTTACTGTCAACTTCTCATAATTCGATGAACTTAACATGAACAAGGCTTCCTGGCTCACTTCATTTTATTTTATGTTGCTTTTGTTTATTGCTCCATTCTTATTTTATGCATTGGGGAAAGATGGGCGCTGCTGCTGCCGCTGCTGTTGCTTTACTTACAGAAGGTGGAGTACTCCTTGACAACTTTGGGGATGCTCCGCCTGTAAAAACTGCGTAAAAAGTAGTAAAGTATGTAATTAAATTACAGTGCGCAAAAAAGCAATGTAGGAGAAACCATTTAGGATTTGAAGGGTAGTTAGTTACATTGGGCAAATAAAATAATGTTGATTGAGCACTGCTCTGCCTCTTTTTCTTCGCTTTCGCTCTGACATGCTAAATCAAGGTTCAGTGAGCCGTGACCGTGGCTGCTTCAGCTGCGGCTGTGACCGTGGACCTTCACTTACAACATGACTTCATGAAATAGTAATTTTCAGTTTCATTTTCATTTTCATCATCTAATCCAATGAAATATCCAAGAATGCCCCGCGCAATAACAGGCATCTCCTTAACTGGATATTATTGACTACTAATGAGCAGCTAGTTATTTAAAATGTCAGAAGCAGGCTTTAAAAGATGATCTCCTTCAAAACGGAGAGAATCCTGTTCTCCTGTCCCTTTGGCATTTCAAGCTCAGCTCATAGCTCTAAAACTCTTTTTTCTTCTTCAAAAGGTTGTACGGTAATGGGAGTTGACGAATTTATGCTCAACATATGCACTGATTTAGTTAGGTCGAGCGTGCCTAGTGTATTGTAATTAAGACTACTTTAATAACACAAGGATTTGGAAAAGTTGCAAGTCAGAATTTTTCTACAAGGTGAATCCGGCCTCTCCTCTAAATGGTTCGACTGCTAGTTGCAACTTCTTGCAAGTTCCTAGAGAAAAGGTAGCACAGCATTAATTTAGCCTGTCTCTGTAAAGGCTTCATCGGTTAATTTACGAATATTATGCACCATAACATTTTTTACTTCATCATCTGCAAATGGAAAAGCAAGGTGGAAAAATGACATCGCTTGCTTAATATTCTCTTCTTCGCTATTTACGTGACTGTGGCGCTGTGGCTGTGTTGTGTCCCAAGCCCCATGTTACTGTAACGTAATAATATAAAATAATCTAATATTATCTTGAGGACAGGAAGAGAAAAGTGGAGTGAGCAGAAAATTTTGTCGTTTTTTGAGGAATGCGGAGCAGGTCCCATTGGAATATTTTGAAAGAGATTATTCCATAAGTTATGCATCGGTCCTGTAATAAATGTAGCAGAGTAAAATGTAATGCAAGTGTAAGTGTGCACAGTGTTCAGTGCTCAGTCACTCGCTCACGTATTACGATTGTATCCTCCGTTAAGTTAACAAACGACGGAAATGTGAAATACACAGAGTATGTGTACGCAATAATCCGTGGAGAAGAGCTCGACAGACAGCATGGTTTGTTGAATAATTTTATGAGCATTTTACGAGCAACAGCTTTTCCCAACACAGCCAGAAGATGAATGTTATGAAATGGGCTTTCTAGGGAGTCGGCTACAACCTTTTCTCTCATTATCTTCTCTAACTTCCCCTCCACTCCCTGCGCTTACCTTTGCTTCTGCCTAAATACCTAGATTCTACACTGCTTGCGTCAACCATCGCTTTTTTCATATGTGCGATCATTTAAATAGAAAGAACCTTTTTCAGGGATCAACCAAACAAGGTACATTTAATATCCTACGGGTGTCCTAAAACGTGAGTCAAAAACGTACATTGTAAAAAGAGATCTGCGAAAAATATAAAACTGGAAAAAAAGATTTTACATTTTTCCCTGCCATTTCATTTCATAACAGGAAGAAGGTACGTACATAAGTACTTTTGCACGCGCTCAATAATACGTCTTCAGTTTGTCGAGTCCCAGCCTCAGCTGCTCATTCGATAAAAGTTGCTTAATAAACTACCACGGGCATTTCAGAGAGAGAGACAGTGTCAGTGTTGCGCGATTTAAATCCTCTCCGTTTGGCTTCTGCAATTTCAGCAAATGAGTAAAAGCATTATTACTTTATTTCATATTATATTCCATGCAAAGGCTTTATACTTTTGTAGTACAGACTGGTTGGAGCTAGAGTTGTAGTGCAGCAGTAACTAAGTGAGTGAGTGAAGCCACTCGATACTTTTTCAGTGAAAAGGGGAGATTAAATTACTCTATGTAAATGTGTTAGTCATCATAATGATATAATATAAGATTTTCCTATTTCGTCCTCTCTTTCTTTGTAAGTGCACTTTTCCCAACTTTACTTAACTAACTAACTCAGCTGCCATGAATGTGGGTTGCATTGCGAAAAAAACTACTTACAACACACTATAACGGCATTATATTATCTTATGGGAAGGCTCACATTCACATTTTATCCTTTTTTGTGCTGATCCCACTTCAATAAGTTGAGAATTTATGATAGGAATTTAAATTGGAGTTTGCCATGTCTTAATTAAAATTCTCTTCTTGATTAAAGATCTCGCAGTTTCAAGTTCTCACATTAAGTGCGCCTCCACCTCCGTTTCCCCACATTGGCCATGTACTACACAATCATTTACAATGCACATTACACAGCTCAATCTCACATTGTTATTATGTCAAGGGAGAAAAGAGAGAAGCCGAAAACATTAATAAAATCATGGTACGTGTAATGAATGAATGGAGCGAGGTTGAGGCTGAGGCTGGAGCAGAATTTCGCAAAAGGAATCAAATAAAACTCGGTCAGCTTTAACTATCAGAACAAGTCGCATTTTGTCTCCTTCCATTCACCGTTGTTTGCTGACTGGGCGGAAAAGTGGAATGGAAAGTGAAACTAGTTTACTACTACGTAACCTTACATCACATCTTCCTAATTTTTTCTTCTCCTGGTCTGAAAAACTGAAAACGCTTCTGCTCCTATGCTGCTCCTGCTTCTGAAATGATGATGATGCTGATCATGATGGCACAATAATTTCTCTTGTACAAGGGACGAAATAGATCACGCACTCGCACTTGCCTGCACGCCTCGCCTTGCCTTGAGTCGCGATGAGGGAAGACGACCCAGCCAATAACGTAAAATCTCATAAAACTAAAGAGTAATTATGTCTTCAGGGTTAATTACAAAGTTTATGATCTTGGAGTATGTAGGAATTGGAAGTTGTGCAAGTTAACGTCTCCATGTATTGCTACATTATATGCACGTTCGAAGGAGTGTGACCATATAATTTACTGCTCTCTCTCTTCTCCTCTTACTCTGCTCCTCTTTTCTCTTTTTCGCCATCAAAATGCCTGCATCTCTACTAAAACCTTGCTGGGAGAAAAATGTAAAAAAGAGCCCGATTTCTCTAAGTAAGAAAGAAGAGAATCTTGTCAATGGAGTTTAGTTTGGTTAACTGAACTTACTTAAAGGAAAAGTGTGTGTGCAGTGGCTATAAAGCTCCATTTCCAATAAAGAAAAAATTTTGTCTTGCAGAAAGCAACATAAAACTGCCTCATTTCCCTCATTTTGCTGAACGTGTTACATTTTTATGAATACGTTAAGCAAAGCATGAAACAAAAGATTGGGGTGTATTTCAATGCAGTGGAAGAGCTACACGGAAGTTAAGTTGGTGCTTATTAAAACGGCTTTAAAAATTTTCACGGAAACTGCCTCTTACATTTTGAAAAGTATCGCTCAACAATTTCCTTTATTGCTTTCTTTCAGAATTTGATGTGCCAGTCCTAAATCGTGAGTTGGAAGAAACCGTTATAATTTATGCCAATTCCCCAGTGCGCATTCAGTCCCCATTCGCTGAAATACTTTCGGCTAAAAATAGCAGAGACGAGAGGAAATTTCTTTCTTAACAAGTTTAGAAATTTGTATTAGATTCACTGGGGCAATTTTAAACTGCGCGACATAAAATTGAGATTTTGAGTGGCTCCTTATTGCTGTTAGCAAATCATTAAAGCTCCACTCAGTCTTTCTTCAGCAATTATAATCATCATGTAGCCAATTTCCGATAATAAATACAGACCATGTGGATGGATTCTATTTGACCGTACTTCTTTAACAATTTCAATAAAAATGCTGTGGTGGAGAAGTGATCAGCATGATGTGATGGGGAATTATTACCTCGTGTTGCGAACATTCAAGAGAATTCTTGACTTTCTTTCATTCCTTTTCAACAATTGCTAATAAAATTTCAAATTAGACTTGGAGAGTTCGGATGAACAATGAGCATCCAGCTAAGATAAGTTCAGAGTGAGAAGCATTATATTTTGTCGAGAAGAGAGACAGAAGTGACTGACTGCTTAAATCTTTTTTTCTGCCATCAGTCTGCAATTAGCAATAATTATCCTCCCTGTAATTATCATGTTATTCACATGCAAAGACAACTACAAATCTACGGACACCATTAGACACAACCACCTGCACTCTTCACCTCGCCTCTTGTTCGTGCATCGCATCACACAACACACCACTTTGCACTTTATTTTATTTCGTTTTTATTTTATTTTATTCTTGCCATGCTCCCAGCGAAATAATCACAGTCTCTCTCCTTATTTAAGTTATTTATGTATTTATATTTCTCAACATGAAAATTACATGGCTTCACAGGACCAAACAAAATTACGAACGGACCGAAGAACCAAGTGGCTTCAATTCGTTTGCAATTAGGTTCAGCTTTGCATTCTTGTTGACCGTGTTACAGTGAGTGAGTTGAGTGAGTTGAGTCAGTGAGTGTTTGTGGAAAATCTCGAAGGTGAGAGAGGGAATAAAAACGGAAAATGGTAATTTACAATTCATAGATCGAAACCCTCCCCCTGACTGACAGTGAAATATTCTTCAGTTTCACATGATGTATTATACGAGATTTATGCATACATTAAATGCGAATTAATGTAATTTAATGTAGCAGTAAAAACCACAGCAGGTAAAAATGAAACATTACAGTACAACAAACACTGAGAGCACAAAAGCAGTGAATCGATGATCATTAGTATTTTGCTTTCATCATTTCGGATATGTTCGATGCTTCGCTTGCCAACTTGGTACTTGCTAACTAAAAGCGCAAGCAAAGCAAAATGCCATTTTACTCGACTATTTCAAAGATCTACAAAATGCCCAGCTTGAGATTGCCGATCGCTTATCAAAAATGCTCATCTTGTTATTGCTCCAGAGAATCATCATCATCGTCATTATTATCAACGCAATCCACCCTTTTTTACAAGAAAAAAATGCCCAGTGTGCATATTATATCCAACTGAGATTTTTATAATGACTGCAAATGTGATTTACATCCCAGAAACGTTGACTTCTAAATTATATAGGGAATTCACATTCTGGTGCTACTTTACACACTCGCTCCATGCTCCGTGCTTTGCTTACCTTCATTAGTGTTTGCAAAGTTAACTGTTACACACATTGTTCGATGTTTCACTTACACACTTTAGAGTGGACTTTGTTGTTAGGAATTAGGATTTTTTTTTGGAAGTGTGTCCATTATTTTGTATAATCTTATCATGATTGCTGACTACATACCCATGGGCTGCCTGGCGTTGTGTTCGTATTGTTACGTTATTTGCTTCTTGCGTAGTTAACGGAAGTAAGCGAGGAGCAGGAATTAAGAATAATTTGCACAGCAGCGTACCACTGCATTGCTCTGATGGTAATTCAGCTGCTGAGGCTGAGGAAAAGAGTAATAGACAAAAAGTGTGATTTCCTGCCGTTTAAAAATGTAATTTCAGGTGGGGACCGATGTAATCATAATTTCTCTACAGAATAAATGATGTTTATTACTATTTGTAATTGCGCCTCTCAAGGTAAATTGGCTTTAGAAATGCGTCGAATCACTTCAATTATGCAGCTCCGTAGGTAATAAAACATTCCAAGAGCTAGTGGATTATGGCTGTGATGCTACGTATGTTATGCGCTTGTTTTCTTGATACAGTGTCTCAAAATGCCCCAACTGTCGTCTGATGGTAATGGTAGTGTAAATATGAAAAATTATGCTAACATGACTCGATAGAAAATAAAGAGGAGATTTGCAAGCGAAAATTTCTCTTCATGTATTTTTATTCAATTGAAATTTTTCATTTCTTACAGTTACAAAGAGCTGTTTTGTTTTCCTTTCAAATCATACATAAGCACACATTCATAAATTCTTCATGATCAACAGACCGTGTGGCTGCTAGTAAAATAACAAGTTTTTACCCCGACTGGTTCGTACTTCGTACTTACGTAGCCATCTTCAACCCTTTTCTTCATCCCCCAGCCAGAAAACTTTTATAAATATTCCAATACACGGCAACTGTCAATAATTATATTAGGTTATTAGGTATGATAAACCTTTATTGATATTTAAATCATGGTAATGTCATCAATACAATGATTATATCATAGAATAGGAGACTGTAACGAAACAATCCTTTGGAAATCAATGTGCTTTTCGCTTCTTCAGGGTGATCCATCTTGCACAAAAATTTTACCTTGTTTTTTCTTGATTATCCTCTGACCTCTGAACTCTGATAATCAATTAGCTATGTAATCTTTGGAGTGCACCCAATGCAATCTTATTGAAACTACACAGAGCACAATCAATCAATTAATTAATTGGTTTTACTTATTTTGTATATTTGTAATATAATACGCAGTATTATAAAATTCAAGTGTGAATGATGTTGAAAAAACTTAAAAGGTAATTAATGTAATATTAACTAATACAATGTAATAATAATAATGATAATGACAATTAATTAATAACGGTGTAGTAATAAGAGTAATTAATTAATTATGCAGAACAATCAGATTTGTTTACATAGAGTGAAATCATGATTTATTATTATTAATTCATAATTATTATTACTTTACATAAAAAGTAAACATTTTGTAGTAACATTCATTAATTTTTAATCCTTTTTTGTAGTAATATTCTACTAATTCTATAGATATTCAAGGTACAGAACAAATAAGGTAAACTTTTCCCTTCAACATCCTTTTTTTCCTTCCCTTTTTTGCTTTCTTTCCTCCGGCATCAACTTTCTCTTTTTTACCTCTTAATCAATATAATTTAAAGACACACTACCATGTTTTTGTATGTACATTGTACAAGCTATGTAGTAATTGTACTATTTATAAACATTATTCATTTATTCATTTAATTAATTAATTAGTTCATCCAACATTTCCTCTATCTACCTATGGTTTACACAGTGGAAGTAGAATTATAATGTAATTAATAACATTGTTTAAACCGTCTGAAAGTGAATTTCAAACAAGTCACAATTTGAATCAAGATGCCGCGTCATTATAGCCGCATTGCACATTTTTAATGCAGTCCCTTCATCAATATCTTTTCATTTCATTACATTTTCATTCTTTATTCAATTTCGAGCGACGATTTTTCAGGCCTTTTCCTTCATTCAAGCAAATTTTTTTTATTGTGAAACATTTTGAACAATTAAGTTTTTGTGAGTTGTGAAGAAGGAGACCAGAAACTTTTTACGGAGATAGATGGCGTTGCGGCACTGAGTGAGTGAGTTAGTTTCCGTTTTAGTAAGCGACAAAAACCAAAAACTGAACGAGGTGATTTTAGAATAAGAGGTGACATTTTCAAGTTAAGAATACTGGTGTTGAGTAAATATAAATTAGAGAAAAAATATTGAGTGTAAATATATACCAGTTGTAATTAATTACCTACTTCGACTTAACATTTTTTGTGTGGTCCGTCAATTTTGGTTGTCAATTTGAAAACGATGAACGAAGAATAAATAACTCTCCTTTTTTATTATTGTGCAACAATTTTCGTTTTTCTTCAACGAGAATTTCAAGTTAATCTTGGAAAGAAATCCTAATTAATATTTAATTATAATATTGTATAATAATGGCTAATTTATTTAAAGCAAAGACTTTTTTGCTAGATTCAGCTATAATAATTCATAAGGTGTATTTATGCTTCTAGCATAACACTTTTTGACTGTACTGACGGTGATCTAGCATTAGAATTCATAACCTAATTAGCTAACGATGAACTAGCTACCTACATACAATTACATTTAGTAAATTATTTATACCTAATTGATTTGGTTAATTTATTCTGACTGTGGTGATGATATTTACATAGTACATAAGTCCAATCAAGATGATAAATTAGATGCTTCTATTTTTTTCTCTTTTTTGTAAGTTGCAATAAATTCTAGTATGAATGTATTCAAGCGTTTCAGTAAGTACCATTAAATACTACAAACATGATTTTAGTTAATCGTAATCCAAACTTTTGCCCGTCTCTCTCTTTCTCTTCGTGGAATTTTAAAAAATCCTCTTTCTGCTCACACTTCGTAAACAATAATTTTATTAATTACCATTCGAGAAATTTCATGTAAACATGAAACCCATAATTCAATTTTTCCCTTTCTTTTTTTCTCCCAAAAGTTTTGATTCTTCCCTTCTTCAATTCTCTCTTATTGAACGTGGATAACGAGGATTAATTATGAATATGAAACCATTACACAATTTTTATGGCGCTACCACAAAAATATTTACCTACTCAACATTCTTAAATTAATTACCTGTAATTACTAGTATATTCCGTACTCGATAACCGCGCACAAAATATGCATTCCCTCTTGTCAGAATTTTGTTGCTTGCCCGCTTCCTAAAGTACAGACTCGACTTTCTGAAAATTAAGCATATTTATTGTAAGTATTGTTCAAATCGAGAGAGTCTGCTGAGTGGACAGGTGCGTGCGTTCAATCAATGGTTATTAAATATAATTTGACTGAAAATGCTTTTTCCCCGATGTGCTAAAAAATCAACCCGTGTTTAGTTTTATTTTGATTGAAGTCTTATTCTTAGGACTATTGTTGGTAAAAAGTGCTTTACTTAACAGAAGGTGAAGCTAGTGAACGAAACGCAACAAAAAATGTATGGAACTTGTTCATCATGGTTGAATTGAACCATTCCACTGAGCAATAAATTGAAACAGTAATAGTGCATAGGTTGATGATAATTGTAGAAATCTATTGAAGAAGTGATGAGAAAACTCACATAAGCAATGCCACAATACAATAAACTTACTGTCTTCCTTCTTATTTTAAACATGAATTAAAGAGTCAAAGGGTGAATGTAGAAAATGAACGTGACTGATTTTCCCCTTTGATAGAATCCACTGCTCAATTACACACAGAGGGATCATTTCGTTCACCAATATAAATATTGAGTCTTCTCTTACTACTCGAGGAAAAACTACTCTGAGATAATATTATTAATGTTTCTCTGATACTCAACGAGGCTTTAAAAAATGAACAAGTCTTATATTTTAAGGATTCTTCATGTTCATGGTAGAAAAAGTAGCAATAGGAATTTGTGTGTAGGTTACGCTTGTAACAATGTGTAGTAGTAATAACGTAGTATGTATAGAATGATTCGGTTGTAAGAGGTATATTTTGTCTCAGGGTAGGAATTACTGACCCTAAAGATCTCTACGAGATTTTTGCTTTATAAAAAACGCTATCTTCATACTAGTTAATGTAAAGATAACAACGACGATAAACGCACTAAAGATAATAATAATAAGAATGCAGTTAGTTAATGGATCTCTTAATTACTATCTAAATGATTCTTGCTTTTGCTAAAAAAGATCTGCAGTGAGGGAAGGAAAAAATCCATTAGATCAGGTTTCAAGGCCAGGACGTATGTAATGTAACATTCTTGTCAAATTACCTTTCTACATTTTTTTCTTTCTTGATAGCTAGTTAAATTACAACCAAGAAAGATCTGGAAAGATTTGATCATTCGAGTGTCATTATCGTTATCGTTAACATTATGGAATTGGATTTGTTTCAATTCAATGCAGCCATCTTGGTGAATTAAATATTTCAAATTAACCTCATATAGATGCATAAAGTCTCTTACTTACTCCTAAAATTAAATGAGTAGGTAATAGAAATACAAATATTTTTTTAAATTTACCTTAAGATTTACTTGTGGCAATCGAATTTTGAATTCATTATTCTGCTTCAGGTGTATAGAAATCTTTTTTTGACCAAGAAGCATTTTTTAAGTGCATTCGGTTTTTGGTATGTATAATTAAACGCATAGTATGTAACAGTAAGGAACATACATATGCATTTTGGTATTTTCATAGATTTTTGTTTGGCTTATGAAACTTAAATATTTGCCTATTATAATATACATCTTATTGTATATCTAGCTGGTTATATGTATTTAAGTAAGTTAAAGTTAACATGACATTATCCTCTTAAAGTGGACTTCAGAATAATGGCTGTCCTAAATTCCTAGACACTTTTACAGGCTAATTCGTATAACATTTCTTTCTTTAGAATAACGTAATTCTTTTTCTTTTTTATTTTACTTGCATAGGTAAATAGTAAATATATTTCTTATTTACTTTCGCATCTTCACTTTTTATGCATTTTCACATTTCCTACACTCACACACAAACACATTATCCCTCGCTGCACACATTTCTTTTCTTGTGCATCCAAAAAATTCGAGTGGATCTTCATAATCCTCCTTTTAACCATTCTCCAATCTGCATGCGATGCGATCCATTCTTTCAAAACTGAACTCAACTTCATCCCTTTTCCAAAAGTTCAGCGGACCGAACAAAGCATCAAAGAAGAGTTTTCTTTTCGCATTATGTTTCAATGAATTTGTTTTAGTTTTTACTTAATAACAATCCAGTTCGCAAACTCTTTCATTTCAAGTATTAAATAAAAAAATCTCTTTCCTCTTCCATAAACATTTTGCCAGTTTCATTCAGGTAATCGTCATCATCGTCGTGAACATCATCATTTTTCTTCATCTGCTTATCCCCAGACCACGCAACCTTTTTACTTTACACCGGTTGTCGTTGTTCCTTCATTTCATACAGCAATAATCTTTTACGCTGTCATTTCCATAATTTTGAATCATGATTATAACCATCGTCATCGTCATCATCATCATCACCAACTCTCCTAATGACATTGTACAAGCTTTTCAAAAGTCATTTGAAAGCCATTTCACGTTCGTGCGTCTCATTCTTCCTCCACACTCTCAACAAAACAAAAATACAATAATCACCGTCCTTCCTACGAATAATAACAACATGTGAATCTCTAACTAATAATGTATGTACACACTCCGTCACATCACATCTCCGCTGCTCTTTAGCATAATTATCCCGGCGAAATAATATTTCCCTTTTCTAATGTACACAATTCTTCCTTTTTAACGAAGAATGAAACGAAAAACAACAACTGCAGCGTCTCCCCAGTTTTAGAGCTGTGCTTTGTGGGTAAGATGAGAAGTGAAGAGGATAGCGAAATGATAACCTCCCACTTGTAAACAATCTTACACTTGCTCTTGCTGTAGCCAGGGCCAAGCTCTTCTGCACAATGGACCAGCAGCGAAGGGGAGGCGAGACGAGAAAAATCATTTTAATCTTTTCTAGATGTTTTTGTCAATTACATGCATTAAAAAGCACACGTTTCCATTTAAATGTGAGCGAGTGTCCGTTTTCCTTCATTAGCTTTGAACTAGTATTTAAAGTGGTGGTGGATACTTTATCTTCCCCTCATTACATTACTGTACCTGTTTACTGAAGGCTATAATAAACACTCTGCTCCTCTGCAGCCGTGAACTTGTTAAACACCTGCTTTTTACAGGAAAAAGGAAAGGCCGTAATAAATAAAGAATCCGCTCGTGATTACTTTCCAGTCTGGTCTACATTCTTGAAATAATAGAATAAAGATGAACTCAGAAGGCTACTGTTCTCAACTTGAATAAAATATGAAGAATTGTTGTATTGTTGTTGTGGCTAAGAGCGTGTGTTGCTGGCTTGCAGAAAATTATCATTTTGTTATGTTAGTTATTACGATTACGACTCACTACATCTACTATTACACCTTAATAATTATAGAGTAATTACATGAAGGTGTAAATTTTTTGTTATGTACAAACGTCGTCATCATCATCATCGTCGTCATCATTATGACACTCATGACGATGAGTGAGTATATTTACAAAATTTCTTCCTATCACCATGTCCCTTTTCCTTTTGCACACCTTTTCTTCTTCATAGTGAAAAAGTCATGCTCATGTGATATTTAAAGGATTTGTACAGGCAAAACCTACCTAACTTCCTTAATGAATGTTAAGTTCTTTGAAAAACCTATCCACGCTAGATACGTAATTAACATCTACAATAATTTTATACTTTGTATCAAGAGAGTTTTAGCAGTGAAAGGTACTTTGTTATTCTCAGGCAGTTATACACTACCATCATCTTTGTTTTCCTAGTCTACACTTTTCTAATGAGTTGTGCTAATTTACATTTCACGATAACATGACGAGTAGAAGCGAGCTTCTGAGTGAACTTGTATGTAACTAAAATCCGTACCTGAATAAGTAATAGTAGTTAAATCAACGAGTGCACAAAGTTTAAGTAAGTAACAACACAAAAGCATCATAATCATAATATTCAATTAATTTCATTTATGGTTCTCGCTAAAGTGACACCGGGACTGGCAGACATGGAATTAAATAGAATGAAAATGCATCAGCCAATTATAAATCTCTGGAATGACTTGTTTTAAGTAACTAAACAGTGAAAACTCAATTAAAGCTTTGATTTTTTCAAATAATAGTGATGGTAAAAGTAAGATTCCAATTAACTACTCTCGTATCTTTTATTTGACGCAATTAAGCATTTTTTCTTCTTTTACTCAACAACTATCAACCAAACAAAGATCTCAAAGTAGGAAAGAACGTGACCGATTTCCAGATTGTTTTTAGCAAATCCCTTAAGTCTCCAGAGAAAAACTTCTGCTCCACGTCCACCGGTGTTTTAGGATTGCGAACCAATGTACTATGTATTTAAAGGTATTAGGTATTAGATCAGTTAATGGCAGTGTATAACTGTTGTGAAGAGATGTAATACAAATCGTATGTTATTATAAGCAATGGAAAATTAGTGTTGTCTACACACATTCTTTTCATTATTTCATTGAGAAGGCAAAAAGAACGATTTTTATGGCCGCACGTGTGTGGTATGGTTTTAGTACGTTACAAGCTAAGTATTTTATATAAATGCTAGAAAAATTTGACTCCGGGTTTTTCTCTCTGCAAAAAAAATGAAAACGCTATTTTAACCCTCCTAATATATATCTACCTACTTCTAAATTTATTAAATGCCTAGTATAACTGTATTGTACTGTAATTGAATGTCTCTCTCTGCTGAAGAGAGAAACGTGTGTAAAAACTGAATATAAAATTACACCCTATGAAATATATTGACAGTTGTAAAATATTAAATGTAATAATGATTGACGATGACATGACATTTGAAATGTATGTTTAAGATTAGATTTGTTGGTTTTTGTTGATTGTGAATTTATAAGGATGATTCCACAAAACTCAAACTTACAACATAGTTGTGAAAGCTCTACGGGAAAAACTGGGCAGCATCTCTAATCTTTATGACGGCAGTGGCCACATTCTTAGTGTTATGCTTGTCCCCAGACAAAAATTACTTACCCTTACTAAAAATAAAAAATGTCAATTTCAGTTACAACAACAACGACAACAACCACAACGAGCAGAATATAGACATTCTGTTTTTAATAATTGTAAAAAGATGAAATATAATAGCTCTCTACCAATGTGACATGAGATGACGTGACGTAATGTGATAATTAGTGGGACATTGAACTATGAACTCTTCGTCCCGGCAGATAATACTCTAAGATTATTAATAAGGTGAAAAATTGGAAGATTCGGTGTGAGATGAGACGAGTTGGGAGAATAGATTTTTTGTGAATTTAATTGAAGACAGTGAGATTGGTGTATGTAATTAATTAATTATTAATTAATGGTGTCACAAAAATGCTCTACGGTTCTCTCTATACTCTAAATCAATCTTCTAGTCTTTAAACTTATCTACACTTAATTAATTAAGATTAAAATATACAGGTAGGAGAGGCTGGGTGTTTCACTTTGGATTCCCAATTCCTAACCCCTATTCAATTGTACTTACACGCTCTTCTGAAAGCCCGCTCCGTGCCTACTTTGATTTATTTTCTTTCAAGTAGTGTCATCAGAACTTAGGCAATCCTTCCTGCGTTCATGCTCCGTTCCTTAGAAGAAAAGACTCTGTACATGATTGCTACACTTGAGATGATCCGCGTAATGACGAGTGTGTGTTGTGGTATGTAGCACCAAAATCCACTTTTCCAAATTCAATTGTCTTGCTCGCTTTCTAAACTTTGGAAGTGGAGACAAGTGAATCTGAAAAATCTTTGTATTTGTATAGTAATCACACACTCATCATTCACTTATCATCCCAAGTGAATTTCATACACCTAACGAACAGTTTCCGTCAAACTCATTCTTAGTCCCAATTCCTTGTCAACAAACAAACATTCAGTTGATTCAGTACACTAATCTATCCTACCAGTCTATCTAATTGTAAGTTAAAAACAAGTTGTCATTTGCTTATCTTAAAAATATTTTCTTTCTTATTCTTTAGCTGTACATTAGTCAGAGTCGCGTTTCACTACGAAATAAATGAATCTTCCTTTTGTCTTTACTCCTCTGTTCAAATTCCAATCGACCAAAAACTACGTCTTAATATTGATAAATCAATCATGCATTCAGATAATTGGAAAAGCCATTAGGTCAATTAAGAAAATTAGCCATAAAAGTAAAAAAAGCTGAACGAAAATCATTCTCTACTTAAGTAAGTATGAGAAGGCAAAGTTGTATTTATTATGATGATAATCTCGAGTCGCCCCGGTTGTACTTTTCAGAACTTTGGAGAAAGTATTGAAAAATATATTCACTACAAATTATTATTTTTCGTACTCCAATTAAACAGTATTGAATATTAAATAAAAATTCTAATTTGCTCTTTTACGAATTTAAACAGAGGCAGTTAAAATTTGACCTCATTAGCGAAAGAATTAAAAATGAAAGTGACTTGACCACACATCTCCCATTCAACTTGTAGAAACTCATTCAAACTTGTATACGATGTGACGTGTGAGTGATAAACACCGTGAAACTACCATCAACTGATTAGTCCCGTGCTTTTCCTCACAACGCTTTATTTTTATACTGAACAGAGCTCCTTTATTTTCAATATTACTTGGAAAGCAAATTGGGCAGGAGATTTAATGTAATGAGATACACACTGAAAATTGTGCGTGTTGTATGTATGTAGTATACTTAAATATTACTCAATTAGAGACGTTAATTATTATAATAATTACATTACTTTATTTACCTACTTAAGTCTTACGTACATTTCTGGCTACTTACAATTATTAGTGTGCTATAAAATCTTTTATGCTTTTATTAGTAATACCTACGATGCTAATTCTAATTAAATCAGCAGCGGAGTTTTTTCAGTAATCAGTAAAGTGAATTCAAGTCCACTGAACGGCACCAGTTTTTTTCCAGGAAGTTTTGAAATGAAGCCTTACTGTGGCACAGATTCACTTGTCCTTCTATAAATAAATTGAACCGCTTCTTTTTCTTTGTCTGTGTGTGTCTGCAAAGACTTGGAAAGTTTTTTAAATTTTTATCAATGTCAGGCAAGCAATTGTCTTCAGAATAAATAATAATCTTTTGCACTATTTATTTTGTAACAGAAAAGGAAACAACTCTACTATAAGTAAATAGTGGAACCAATTTATCGATTTACTTTCAATTATAACGTAATTCTACCAATAATTATAATTATTGACCAGGAAAAAAACTGTGAGTGTATGAATAAAAAATCATTTTTGGTTGTCCTTAGTCAATTTTCTGATACTTAATTTTGGACGCAAGGACCCAAGGTACTTATTAACTGCACACAGTTAATTGTTTTGTTGTTTGTTGCAGTTAGTTGCTGCAAAAGTTAATTCGTAAATTAACCCAGTAAATTGCTACCTTGTGTCTTCCCGTCCAAAAAGTAAAAGCCCAATTTGAAACTGGAATGAATTAGTATGAGATGAAAACGCTGAAAAATTGTACCTAATCATAAATAATTATAGCTAGTACAGCAAATAAATGATTTAATTGTGCTAACGAATCACTAATAACTAATCTGGATTTGGACACGATTCATTAAATCGTTACGTTACTACTACGTGTAAGTAAGTTAAGAATGAGCTAAAATGTCTGAGTCTGATGCATCATGTTAAAAATGTTTTAAGCGTCCGTTACTTCACTTGCACGACATACACTTAAAATGAAAAAAGAATATTTAGAAGTTATAATACGTAGAATTAGAACCGATAATATTTTGATCCTGTACAAAAAACAAAAAAAAATCACTCTTTACAATCAAACATAAAAACCTGTACCCCCTGAAATATACATTACAAACGTTTCATTTGTTTTATTACAAGTAAGATCATTTGAAATGATTTTGGAGAGAACTCTCATTTGTCTTGTTCTCGCCAGTGAAGTTAACCTAGCGGTAATCAATACTTTTACATCTTAATTGTAGCCTTTTCTCCTACATTACACTTTTTACACAAGGATAAGCACACTGCTCGAAAAACAGTGCATTGTAATTGTAATTGTAGTATGTAAATATTTAATTAATATTGTATTGTATCTGTATGTAATATTACTTTGTACTTACACTGTAACGAATGACGTAACCACTCTAGTCTAAAATTGTATCAGACTTGATTGAAAACTGATAATGCAAATTAATTCCTTCTTAGCCTCCCTTGCCTACTTTGAAAAACAATTTCCACAAGACAAATATTACTAATCAGTAATTACGTGAGAACGGAGAGAGAGAAAGAACACACGCGAAAAAAATGGTAATTGATGGTAGTAGATACTTACACCAACTTTTGTATTTTCGTGTGTGTGTATTTACGGTGAATTTAGAAAATGACATTTGTGAAATTTGTTCACGCTCATGCACGAATGTTTTTGTTCTGAGTTGTACATATTATTATTATATACCAACAACAAACTGCCAGGAGATTATAAATCGAAAAATTAAAGTTAGAGAAAAAGCTTGAAAAAATTTGTTATTAATGCGGTTGGTAATATTTAATATAAAAGATTACCTGGGTTTTCGAGACTAGCGTAGAGACTTTGAAAAGTGATTGAATTGAAATTCAAAGTGAACTTTATGAGTGAGATGTTTAGAGTTGCTTGCAACAATGCAAGAATGCAGCAACGGTTCAACTTTCCATCAATAATGTATCATTTTCATTCTGTTTTATCAACAAAATCAAATTTCCAATTAAATACACGCATTACTAAAACACTTCGTGTCGTGAGTGAGGAATCGAAGATTCAGCAGTGAGTTTTATTTTATTTTCTAATATTATTTTTCAAAGTGGTTGGTCAAACTACGCATCCTCCTCATAATAATCGAATATAATATATAATTTTTAACAGTATTAGATTTAATATTTATTTTCCCTCAGTTTCTGCCAGTAAGCCTTTTTTTCTGTCTGTAAAGTGCAGAAACTGGGGATAATATATATGTACGTAATATCGAATTGAGATACTTCTTCAAACTTCTCTTTTTCTCTCTGAGATATGATAATGTAATAATAATAAAGTAACCGTTCGTTTATTGTTATTTCTGCGTAAGGACTCGATCGAACGAGAAAGTCATGCGCTCTTTTTAATCAGATAGAGCCTGTTTCGTTCTCAGAGATGATGAGAGTTGACTTTGACTTCAACTTCACGAAAAGGAGGTGTACAAGAAGAGACGATGATATTTATTTATGTTAGTCCTGTACAAACCCTTTCAAGTATAAAAAACACATCTTAAAGCTTTTTAATGCTAATTTTCATGATTGACTTACAGATACAGTTTTTATGGTAAAGGTCATGGTTCGCATCATCGTCGCTTCGCCCGCTTGCATGTTCAGAAGAGATGTTAGTTAGTCTTACTTTGTTTTTGAAAGAGTACCCCGAGACGAAAAAAGTCATTGTAGTTGTATCTCTAGTAGTTTTGTAGAAATAAACATTGTTGTAGAAGCAGATGAAATTTTTTCTTCACTTTTCCCCTGCTTTGATCATCAACGAGGAGACTTTTTCTCTGCATGCTGGTATCATAGAACTGAGAGTTTGTAGTTTGTAGAGATGATGAAGATGAGTCGGTTGTTGGGTTGCCCCTTCCTCCTTTCTTGCAAGTTGTTCGTTTTAGATGGTGTGCATTCCCTGTTGGGTGCACGAGGAAAGTTAAGAGCAGTAAAGGGACAGCTCTCCGCCCGACCTCCACGTTGTAACCGATCTGGCTTTCAACTGAAATAAAAATGATGAATAGTATGAAATAATTATAGATAACAAAATATAATATGCTTGTATTCTTCGTCTTCTTATTTTTATTTTTTCTCTCTCCACTAGATATTACTTTGTACGACACGAAATTATCAAGGGACTCTCACGATGTCGACTATAAAGCACAAACACAAGAAGAGCAGCAGACACACACACAACAATTTTCCCATTGAAGAGAGAGCAGAGGAGAAAAGAGCACGCGGTGTGGCATGTTATGATGTGTATTATAATTTTTATAATGAAATATAAAATCATATTATTATCTGTTGGAGCAACATAACTGCAAGAGGAACGCCATCGCCATCGTCATCACCAGCCACTTCATTCATTCACATTATGGGCAATATAAAACGTTCCGTTTTCAAGAATAGCTGCAAAAAGTACGAGGAGAGTGGAGGCAGTGTTTGACTGAGTGAGTGCACATTTCATTTGAGCCGAGCCTTTTTGCACATCACATCACATAACAAGTAGAGTTGGAGTTTTTGATCGTAAAGTATTGATAGCATGGCTCATAAATAATCCTGATAGCCATACGATCATGTCTTCTAATAATGAAATGAATCATTTTCTACTTCTATTTTCTTTCCTCCTCTCCTCTCCGTTCCACGGGAACTGAGCACAACGACTTTCGTTTGTTCGACTCCCTCTTTACTTACTTACGTAAGAGTGCCCATTGACTGGCGACTCTCCACTCGACTCAGGATAACATTCAATGACACGGAAAGGCAGCACATTGCCTCCACTAAACTAATGATATGTACAGCATCACAGCACACTCATTTCTGGAATGGAAACGCATAAAATCGGAACTTCCACTCATCATGGAGCCACACAGCACATATTGCCTTTCTCCTGATTATAAACCATACATGCTCGAATTGTAACTGTCACATTATACTCTATGCTCTGTGTATGTAGTAGAAGGTAGGTATTCGAGGTATAACTTGAAGGAGGACTTTTGCCGATATCTGTGTAATTTTGGAAATATGGCGTTTAGAAAGGAGCAGAAGAAAATTTTGGGTCAAGTAACAAGGAATCCCCACAGTATTTCCTCCTCTCATCTAGATACCATAATGTTCTCAGTTCCACTGACTTGGTCGTTATCTTCCTACTTTTATTACAATTTATTTATCTACATAAAAGAGTAAAGTGTGCATTTCTAATAGGTAATAATAATAATAATATTTGGCAGCACCAAACAAACTGCATGTATGCATGCATACTCATACCACTTTGCTACTTTGTTACTTGTACGTAGTTACATACATCCATCCCACATTCCATACATCCATTCATTGCTCCATTCATTCATTGATGCCGAAATACCCTCATCGTTGACTTTACTACTACTTACAATGTATTCTTACCTAATAGAATATAAGTCTAATATGAGGGGTGGCATATTCCTTGCGCTTCCACTTTTCCTCCACTACCGAGACTATTTTCGACATCATCATTTTCACTATCACCATAATCATCATGAAAATGCAAACATGAGCACAATCAACTTGAGACCTCTTCTCCTTTTCTCCCTCTGCCTCTCAATCGCCTCGCACACACACACAAACTTTGTTTTGTCAAGAGAACTTTTCTACTCCTTCTCCACATTTTCGCTTCTTCTTGCTCCATTGCATTATTGCTCCATGCAGGGAAAGTGCAAGTTGAGTGAGCAAGGAAACTTAACTTACGTACGTACTACGTATCACGAGAGCTTTTTACGAACCATTCGTCCTCGTCATCATCATTATAATAATAATGATGATAAAAGTAATAATAATAGAATATGTATATGCATAATAGTTTTGGTGGCGATGGTGGTGCTGCTGCCACTCTGACGACTCCTTCTTGCCTTCTTCAATGCTCCATTTGTACTTTGCTACTCTTCTATTTTTCTCCAAGTCTTTCCTGCCTCTATCAAAAGTACTTATTGTTGTCTCCCACTGCATCATCCAGCACCACCACCGCCAGCAGTAAGAAGGAGCGTCAGGATGACTGCTCCAAGTGCCTTCGCGTACTGTTCTTGCCGAGTTAAGTGTCTCTCGCACACTGGAGAAATTCTGGCTGCCGCAGAGCTCCTTCGCCTCTTCTTTTCTGCTCCACACAACAAGAGACAGAAAAGGCGAAGGAAGTAAACAGAAAAAGAGTTTTCAGGCATGAAAAGAGAATCTAGAAAGACTCGTCTTCTTATTCACAATGAGCGTCTTCTTCGTCTTCTGAGTATTGCATAATATGTGAGTTTTTAATATGTTCGTTCTCTTCTAATATGCATGTAGATAATAATATTATTATTATTATTATTTTGTGCATTATTATTTCTTTCTACTATTGTAAGTAAGTACGTACATTGTATCTAAAAGAAAGAAGGGATAGCTCAATAACGTGGACATCCTTCCATAAATCATGTCATTTTCCCATTGTACAACGCCATGATGGCAAGGCCTGAAGTTGATGCATAAATCATACAATCTTCCACAACTCTTTCCTTTCTTTCTTCTTTCTCTCTTTTTCTTCCGTCTTAGTTAGTCCTGTCCCCACACACACAGTCACAACACTCTATAAATCGCGGCGCGGCTCGCTCGTATTCATTCAAGAGACACACTTTTCTTTCTTCCTTTCTTTACTTAGTGCTCCATATTATGCAGAATATTAATATTATTATTCTATAATAATTGTAAATGTACAACTTCAGAAAAAAAATAATAGAAAAAAAATGATGAAGAGAAGTCTGTTTTTTGTTGCTTTGCCTATGTCTCTGCTTTTCTCTCCTTTTTCCCTTTCTTTACTTTTTCCCCCAGTTCGACTCCACTAAAAGGAGAATTATATTACAGAAAGAGTCAAGTACAATGCACACATACACACACACGACGACACACAGTCATCATTTCCATAATCATAATCATCGTCTCGTGGAGCAGTAGCGGCTTATGCGTTTCCTTATTACAATACCTATGGATGGATATTATACATTTCAGAGAAAATATTGCTCCTTCAATGTAATAAAAAAGTACTTGAGAGACAAGTGAGAAAGTTGGCTATATATCATTGAATTGGAGACAAGCGAAGCTTGAAGGGACGAGTTGGGTTCTTAGTTCTTCTATAAACGGGTACATGACGTACAAATACTATGTAAATAGTGGAAGACGCACACAAAGATGATATTGCTTTATTTTTTATCAATTATTCCAGGAATGCTGGTCTAGTAATTATTATTGGTGCCGCTGTCATGTCTCACGGTAGAGGTGAAATGGTACAATGGAGATGGTGAATTTCAATCGATATGCAAAAGTTTTTCATCCCTTTCCCAACCCGTCTTGAGAGAGAGAGAAATGTGTGCAATAATATTTTACAAAACCACATCTCAAATCAAAATCAAGTTCGTTTCCCATCGTATCCCCAGAAAAGTTTTGCATTTTTCCCTTCCGTGGAAAGAAAAAGTAATACCAAAAGTAATTGATCCGTAAGGAGTTGTTCCTTTTGTCGGAGACGGAAAAAAAACTTTTCTCATCTGCTCTCAAGCGTAGGAGTTCTTTTGTCACGCTAACGCATGTAAATTCCAAAGTTCAGTTCAGTTTACTCATCGCGTCTCGTCTCTTCTCATCTCATCCTACCCCAAAATAACTCAAGGTATCGCATTCCTCACTGATTGAAAGTGGGCGTCTTTTCCTCCATGTAATGTTTCATATTTTCCACTTTTATTTTATTTAGCAGAAAAGTGGCTATTTATGGAAAGGAAGCTCAAGATAAGGCTCATCATCTTTAAAGACTGCGAATTTGTTTCAAAATCAATTGATTGACTATTATAAGTTAACTAGTTCCCAAGTGTTCGTTTCGCTCCGTTTCTTTCTAACAAATTAGGGAAACACAGGGGAATGACAGGTCAGCTTTCATCGCTTCCATCTTTTCTCCACACTTCACAGCCACATTCACCATTACCGTTACATTACCCTTTTCTTCTTCCTCCTCTTCTTTTTTTACTAGGGAAGCACTTTAAAATTTTTACTTCTTTTCTTTAGACTTGGACGCAGAGGCAATTAAAGTTTAGTGTGCTCTTCATTTTGATATTTATTACGGTGTGGCATTATAAAAGCTGGGATCGTTTAGGATTAGTGGAATGGAAGGAAGGACGCCTCGCCCTGTCTGCTCTCAACTCAACTCATCTCAGTTGAGCTCAGCTCAGCAAAAATCTTCTCATTTCAGTGCTTTTAAAAAGTCCTGTTTAGTATTTAGCCTAAGTGCGTATTACGTCTGAAAGAATAAAAAAGAGAAAAAAAGCGGCAGGGAAGTGGTGATGTGATGGATGCAATGAATTTCACAATTATATGGCAATGCCGCAGTACGTATCAGTTGAACAAAAGAGTGGACGTGCTGAAGAAATCCCTTTTTATCATTTTACATTTTTTCCTCTGAAATCCTTCACAAAATTATCCCTTTATTCAATAATAACTAGGAACGTAACTAAAAAACTCCACTCTCCTATTTTTCTTCGCTTCGAGTTTCTCTTACGTATGTACGTCAGTGAAGGAAACGAAACTAAAGCTTTTGCACAATAATGGTAATAATGGAGCATTACATTGCTTTGAACACGTTTTAACTTACACCACCATTTACCATTCTCTCGTAGTCACCACCACTTGAGCACAATACAATACAATAATACAAGGAACAGAGACGACCAGTCGCATTGTTGCTGCAACACTGTTTCTCCCATTGTCTCTTGTCAACTTTGTACAAAGTCAGAATAAAGAAACGGAACCACATTTAACAAAAAATTTAGTTCGCTGAAAGGGTAAAATTGAATCTGGCAAAAGCAATTATTCATCAGCTCCAAGCAAGGGACACGACAGGACAGAACGAAACGAGAGCGGTTGTTGAATTGAGAGTCAGAGCGAAAAGCATGATGACGGTGATAGTTTACATAAAGGAGAAACATCTCTCTCTCAAAGAGCATTGGTCAATGGAGTGTAAAAAGTATATGGATTTTACAATAGAAATTGGACAAGTTATATTGATATTGATGTTATTATTATTTTTCGCAACAAAGACTCACTGTCATGTTCACATGAAATTGTATCGCCTCTCTCTGTCGTAACAAAATTGGTCTGTGAGTTTCACTTTGAAAACTTACTCAGTCTCTCTCTCAACCAGAGAATTAATAGTACACCATAAAACTGAATAAGCCTTAATATTTTTTTCGGGAAAAAATGCACCAGCAATTTAACTACTGCGTAGTCTATGATCTGTAATAAATTTTATACTTTGCTACTAGCTAGCTCTAGCTCTTATTCACAATTCTCGTGTAACAGCCAAAAAAGCATCAAGTTACGTCACAAATAAATTTCTCCTTTAATATTAATACGTTAGATAGAATAAAATGTTGCGTTGCGTTACATCAACATCAAAGCAAAAGGCCATTTGACCGCTTGACCTCTGAGAAAAGCAAGGAAGAAGACAATAAAAGGTATCAGTATCACTGAAAGAGCAGTTATTGCGACATGAAATCTGCGACAGAAACTCTAGTCCAGCACAGCAGAGCACCACTAAAATCCTGTTATGGGCAACGTGAAACATTATGAACGTAACGACTTAACGACCGTTTTGGTCGCCCGTAATAACACAGCGTATTATAAACATCTGCAACTATTTACAACGAAACTAAAATGAACATGAGCATGAGCATCACTCGGGCTGGTCACGGTAAATAAAATCGTTTTTATCTCATTCCTGCCACAAAAATCTGCTCAGTGGAAAAAAATATTTTTTACAAATAATTTTAAATAGCAGGAGAACATAAAATTTTTAGAGCTGAGCAACTAAAACTATGAAAATGAATCTGTCTGAAAGAATCTTGTTTTGTTTGCTACCGTATCGCTCGCTCTCTCCTGATTTGTTTCATTTCACGACCAATTTTTCATGACCACTTTTATTGTACAGCCAGCAACCTAAACAAAAGCTTCTCGTTTATTATCTTGGAGTGGAGTTGCTCTGTAATTGTAATTGTGACTTGACTGAAGTGACAAGAGGACACCACTGGTAGAAAATGTGGAATTTAAATAAATATTGAAGATGTTAAATGAGATAGGCGCAGTTACGATAATGATAATGATTGTACATTATGATCACCTCCTTGTGGATAACGACATCCAGGTTATTACGCTGATCAGATTCACTTCGTATTTGGTAATAATAATCTGGACGACAAAAACTGGTGCAGAATGAAAAGCAGCTTTTCATGACAACGTAGAGAGAAACGTGAACGTTGGACATGTAGTCGAATGCATGGAGCTGTTTTCTTATAACAAAGTTGGGTTAGAAAGAAGACTCTGGGTTGATTGTTGTTTGTTAAGCAATCTTTATAAAGGGCTGACAAGTGAAATGATCCTATCATTCCGAGATTACCAGGAATTTCTCTTCAATGCCTTTTGGACAACAACGACTCATGCAGCTCAAGCTCAGCTCTTGCTTATAAGTAGTAAAATGCATCATTCTTCTCTTTCTTTGTGCGCGCTCCCTTTCAATAATATGGAAATGAGTAAGCACAGATTCAATACTAAGATTTCATTCATTTCTATTTTTCGCTCATAGTCAGAGTCAGATATTATACCTAAGCTATGTAATGTATGTGTTTAAGTATGTCATGCTAAAATTTATCAAATTCTTCTTGGTAATCGTCCATCGAACTCAATTATCCATTTTGAAATTTGTTTCTAAGAGCAGAAGTGGAGTATTAAATAAAATTCGACTACTTTTTAATAGAATGTAATGTAATGTAATCTGCTCAAAAGATCAGCAGGGTGGATGTGGATTGTTGATGTGAATCTCTTCTGCAAATAGTGGCATTTGAATATTATTTTTAGCTAGGGATATTTTTCATCGGAATTAGTATCTCGTTGATAATAGGAGGAAACCCAATCCGCATCCCTTCCTCTCCTTCACAATTGCATTGTGCTGCTGCTGCTTTGCACAAATATTTAAAAACGGAAGACGCATTACACAATGATGGCTTAGCGAAAACTTTAATCGGACTCACTCCTATGCGAAAGCATGTAGAAGGGATGTGATGTGCCTAAGTACATAATGTGGAAAATCTGTATTCATATTGCTATTATTACCAATACGAAGTATTTTTATCTAACGTTAGGTATGGTATAGCTGTGAGAGCATTAAATTGCATTGTGAAGCTTGCTTCGGCGAAAACGCTGCTGTCATCGCATAAAGCCGGGCTGAATTAGATGTAGACATAGTACAAACTAATAATGTTCCCTTTCCGTTGTTGGACATAGTCACAAAAGCACGAAATGAAAAGATGGATGAAAATGCATGTACTCACGCATACAGTCAGTCAATTTCTACGTTCCTCCTGTGTTTTCCTGTCAGTAATCTGACTTTCACCGGAAAATTCAATAAAAGCCTTCATTCAATGAATATCTCTGTCACTTTTCCTTTCCTCTGAGAAACTCGGGATTTGCGCAGGCAAATAATACATTCGTCCGACTTCTCCAACTTGCACATCACATCACTACTATCACCATGATTTTCATAGATATTCCTCTGAAAGCACATCTTGAGCCGAAACGATCACAATGAATGTTTTATACCGGATAGATATTTATAGCCGATTGAAGGGAGTAAGAACAGCATTTTCTCTCCTCTGCATTATTTTTTCTCTGTGCGCCCTCCTACGCCCCTGCTGGAATGGAAAGAGTTGAACGACAATGATGATGAATGAAAAGCATCACTTTGCTTCTTCTCCGACGTAGTGGTAGACATCTTTAATATTATTGTATGCACGGGCAGATCAGAGGAGATTCTGATTGCTGCTGCCTGCCTGCCAACCTGTCGGTGACACACAGAAGCAGAGCAGTGGAAGCAGGCAGCACACGGTTAAAAACGTACGTACGTAACATCACACATGAGAGAGAGTGGAGGAACATCAGCCATCAAAAAACTCTTGGGAATATCTAAATGCACCGTGCATTGTATTTCTTCCCGTGAGATTAACATGAAAAAAATGCGGATACGTGAGTACAAATCAAATAGACAGGAGCAGCGAGACACACTGAACTGAGCTCACTGAGTGAGTAAAGTAAAGTAATACACTCGAAGGTTCCACCTCCACTTTATTTTGCTACCTTCTTCGACTATGGTTTATGTGCTTTGTCTTGTCCTGCCTATCTCTATCAAGTCGATAAGCACAGGATTATACATCCATATGAGAAATAATTTGGTAAGAAACTCGAAAAAGACAAATACCTGCACAATGTGGATACATGCATAATATTGTTCTGTGATAAAGAGCAAAAGGGAGATTCCAGGAGTGCCTCATCAAAACTCTTGCCATGCAGTTGCTCGTGATTTTCTATTTTCAAGTCTCTCCTTCTGCGATATCAAGAGAGAGAAGAAAGAGAAAGGAGCTCGAGTCTGGCTGGTGAATTGAGTCGAGTAAAAAGAAGAGAAAAGAAGGAGTCGGCTAAACTAAACGTGAAATCAAGTAATCTCGTATGAAACGGACCAATTCGACGGCATGCATAATATCAAGGTATACAAGCGTGTAGTAGTACGCCATAATCCTGTGAGTGAGCCTTTGCCATTGCCATGCTTTCCTTTTTCCTTCCCTTCCTCTTTTTTCTCTCTTTTATGTGATTATAAAAGCGTTTTCTTTATTATCCGCTGGAAAACACGATTCAGTTCAGACCATCGGCTTTCATGTGATATGGCACTGACTGACTGAGATGCGAGTGCGACCGCTTCTTTCTACTCACTCACTCACTCACTCAGTCACTACTCTCATTGATGATATGTTTGTACAGGCTCGCTAATGCCACTGCTGCATGAATGGCCTGATTCGAAACTAAGCTGGTCGTGGTGTACTCCCATGGATAATAATGAAAGTGAAATGGAACGAGTGAACAATTGTGTTCGAGTCCTATCAACTGACTTCCAGTCAATTCCCTAAAATGGTTCAAATCTCCGAATCAATATTCTGACTGAGCTGAAAGAAAACCATGTACATTATAACTTATAGCAATATGCAGCTGGCTTTGGTTATGTTTGTGCAGCACAGCCAGCCAGCGCTATACTTACTTACTACTATCTCACTATCGGAGCTGTCGCTGACGATAATCATGTCTGAAAACAGGAAGCTTATATCAGCATCAGCATTATTTTATATTTTTGATAGAAAAAAATGTGGAGTTATTTCAGAGTCGAGTTTAATGTAGATATAGGTAGCCAGTCACTATAATATGTATAAAAGTACTGCAGCAGTGGCATGTTACGTTACGCATGTAAGTAATGGGCATGGGATGGGAAGGATGATGCACACTGCACTTCACTACATTAGTATGCTATGAAAGTATTAATGAAACCACACTGTTCCACGTTTTAGTTAGTTCGCCTCACTGACTAACTGAGTAACTTACCGGGAGTGAGTGAGTGAAAGAGTGTGAGGAAGGAGAAAGTGAGTTGAGTTGAGTCGAGTTGAGTTTTTTTCCAGTCACATTACTTACTTACTACTAGTATATTATTATAGACGGCAGCTTTCTCTGCTGCTCCTGCTTCGACTACTACTACATAAACACACGCATGCATAAACCGGCACTAATGATTTGGGAAAATCCTGTTGGATCCTCATTTGCGAAAATGTGTCACTCCCAGCTTTCCACTACACTTGTACCACTACAGTTTTTTACGGCGCCTCCTAGTTTTATCATGCAAGTTGAGTTACAATACGTTACGTTACGTTGAGTTGAGCTGGTGTGGCAGACAAGGAACAAGCGAACGGTTCAACTCGTGCAACTGCTCCGTTTTATGCTGAGACAGAGGAATTACGCAGGAAGAAGGAGAAAATGGAAGATATTAGGGCGTAAGTAAGCAAATTTCTTTTTTTCTCTCTCAAGAGTTGATCCATATTTCCCATGAAGATGATAATGTCATGCGAGGAAGGATGAATGAATGAATACAAATCATTTGAGTGGAGCTGATTAAGTCAACTAGTAAAATTCAATTCTTGATAAATGGTGAATAACTAATGGTGTTTTAATGCGAACGAGAAACACATATGGATTCTGGTGTGCTTGTAAAACTGAAGCAGTTTAGTGTAAGTAAGCAAAGTCGGTTTTGTTGGTGATGGCGATGCTACATTGCGAAGCCCGTCGATCACGCACATGATCGCTATAAACGCTACTACGCTATAGATAGATAGGTATTATGTAAAGGAGGGAGCAAGAAGACTTTTCGAGAGAACTGTCGCTACTAAAACAAGATTAATTTATCATCAGTGCATTTAAAAGTAAATGTATGCTTCCAATCATGTTTTCCCCGACAGATACTAATGTATCCCTGGTGCTCATCCCTTTTCAAAGGAACATTTAGTGCAACGAGCTCCAAGTAGAACGTCAGATCGAGAGGTTAGCATTTTTCCACCTTTCACTTCACTCGTTCATATTCATAAAGTGTATCTTCCTCTTCCTAACGGAGACGAGCCCAGCCTTGCTGACAAACATAAAGTAACGTGAATGAATGGAGAGACAAAGAGCAGCTAGGAACGAACTAAGGCCAGTCTAACATCACATCACTGCCTCCTATTTAAATGTGAAAAAAGAAAGTATCGTATCGACGGATTTTGAAACATTGTTAGTAACTTGCATAAAATTATCTTTTTCACTTTTTTCATCCGCAGCAGCGCTAGTCTTTGTGGAATAGTGTAAAAAGCGCAAAGGCATTACTGCTACTTTTCTGAATCAGAATAATAAAAGATGACAGCTTGATCCTGGCTTGCTTACTTTCCCTTCTGTCTTTCTTTCCACACGAATGAGCCACACCAACACCAGCAGCAGAGATACTATTACATTACAGTCATTCATTCTTCTTATACCGACACCGACCTCTGCCTGCCTGCCTGCATTCATCCACTTATTTTTATGCTAGATGGATGGAGATGGAGCTCCGCATATTTAGCCTTCTCTTCTTTTCCCTTTTTGTTACTTCTTTTCACATGGAAAAAAGTGAAATTGAAGGGATCTGTTACACGCCACATCACTACTGCTACCACTGCACTTTTTTAACCGTGGTACCTGTCTTGTCTCTCTCTCATTCTCCGCTGCTCCTTTGAATACATCTGCATAAGGTCATTTTTTCGGGTTGGAATATTGAAAGAGACAGGAGAAGAATTTTTTTCTCTCCTTTTCATTCTTTTCATCGGTGAACAAAGTAGCACCGGGAAGTTCACTGACACAAAAAATGGAGAAGAAGACGAAGAGTGAATAAAATAATGAAAGTTGTGTGTGTATGTCTGAAAAAGTCTAAAAAGGAGAGATACGTAAGCCTATTTCTTTGATAATAGCAGGAGCAGTGCAACCATTATAACTTTTTTCATACTGCTTCACATTTAATAATAATAATGATAATAATAATAATAACAGAGTGTGCTCACAGCTTAACTTGAGCAGGCTGTAGCTCCGACTCTCCCATTGCCACCAAGCAAGCCAGCCAGCCACCGCACTATTATGTACACTCCAGCACGGCTCTTCTTCTACTTTCTCATCACCATCACAGTTTACTGCTATTTTGCTCCTCTGCTCCATTTCTGCTGCTTAATATGACGGCGACGACGAGATGATGATGAGTATATGAGACTGATTTACATGAATAGAAATTTCGTTCCAATGTTATGATTCCTTTAAGTTTTTCTCCCTTCTCTCTCTCTCTCTATCCGTCTTTTATTCCTTCCTTTTTTACAATTTAATGATTCACAATCAGCTGAAAACTTCAACTTTCATTTTTTCTCTTCTCTCTTTCTCACTCTTTTTCCCTGCTTGCCTGCCTGCACATTATGATGAGATGAGAAAAAAGTAAACGCTGTGTGTGCAAAGTCTTTGTGTGTATATTCTAGAAAGAAAAAGAAGGTTGGACGCAACTTTTCTCCATTTTTCCCAGTAACAAAGAATCTTTTCTATTACCATCATAATCATCATCATCGTCATCTCATGTTGGTTGTCATCATCTATTCTTCATACTTTACAGATATGAATAGAATGGAGTATCTTGTGAGTGAGTGAGAGAAAAATATGCATATCTCCATGAATCTTTCTTTTTTATTTCTACTGCAATGTTAAATATACCTACACACAGTGGCTCTGGCTGCCTCCACAAAAGAAAAGGTAGAACATGCAAGCAAAAGATATTAAAGACAGAGCAAGCAGAGTGAGGCAGGCAGGCGGGAGATGGAGAAAAGAAAGAAAGAAAAGTAGAAAAGAAGAAGAGGACGAAAAAGAGACAGTTATCACGAAAAGTATGCAAGCAAATTTAACATTTAGGAATAGAACCAGATTACACTTTATATAGTAATACAATATAATATAATATTATTATAATATAACACAATATCCGCATAGTACATAGCACTTGGAAGGAAGGGTAGTGGGGATTCGGTAGTTTTTTTTTAAATAAAAATACTCCGTCTTTTCTTTCATCTTTATGTTTTTCAAAATCCCTAGAACATTTGAATATTTGAGGATGCCTTGTCTTGTCTACTCTGTTCCTTGCTCCACTTCTACTTCATGGATGCATTTACTGCTCGCTCAGCCCAGCCACAGTCACTGTCCCTTTCTTTTCCGCGTAGATTAGAAAAGCGAGATAGAGCGTGAGCAAGGAACGTGATTGTAAAATCCTTTTCTCTCTCCCACTTTTTTCCTCTTCTTTTTTTCAAAGCCGCAAACTTCTTTAAATGTAAAGTAAGTAGACAGAGAAGAAGAAGCAAAGTGCGGCTTTCATTTCTTTATGAATAGACAGAATGGAACAGAGTTTCCCTTTACAATTTTTTTCTACCTAATATAATGTAATGTAATGTAATATTGTTTGTATGACTGGATTTACTTTACTTTGGTTTACTTTCCGCCAAAAAGTTTACATTACCACATTTGCGAATTGAATCTTGTCTTTGTAAGTGTAGCAATCAGTAAAAAGGTGTGGAGCAATGATGCGATCAAACAGACGCTTCCTCCAGACTGATCTCAGTGTCAACTTTAAATCCCTGGCAATAAAGAAAAATTGAAATGTAGGTAAAAGGGGATAAACGAGAAAACGGTGTTTGGGTTTGGACAGTAAGTAGGCGGTGGCGGTAGTCGCAGCAAGTCGGTTGTCTTCTTTTGATAAGATTATCGCTGCCCTCGCCTATTTCGGTTAATTGGTACAAGGTGGTCATGTAATATAAGTAAGAGAGTCGCTCCCTTCACTTCACCATCTCATTGTAATGAAACAAATGGATTAAGTTTTACACTTTTATCTCCGCCGTCGTTCGACTGTATTTAACTCTATTCGGAGTTACTTTTAATAAGTAGCAAGCAACTGCTTTGACTTGACGCATGGAATTAATGCCGCTGCTTACTTGGTCTTTATTGTCACAGGAGCGAAACGAACATTTAATTTTGTATATCGCGTTGTCAGAGTCAGGAGCAATGCTAATTAATTACCCTCAGGTAGTAGTAGTAGCAGCGGCGGAGAATTTCTGGTTATGTTGCATTTGAAAAATGATTGTCCGTGCTCGCCCATTCTTGTTCACTTCACAGCAGTTTTTCTGTCTCCTCGCATTTACATAAAAGAGAGGAAAGTGGCCAATCGCACCTGATATCTTGCACTCTGCATATTAACTAAGCAGCACGAAATAATCTACTTCAATGCAATTCCCATATTTCATTTGAGATATCTGCCACAACAGAACACAACAACAGGAGCAAGAACAAGAACAGCAACAGCACAGCATCAAATTACCACTTTTGTAAAGTACATTTGTGGCACGGTGGCGAAGGGAAAGCAAAAAGAAAGATTAAGCACATACGTCAAACGGTGTTCTGAACTTGGTTACTATTTCATTTTCAGTATGATTGCAACTTGGAGCACACAGCACAGAGGTAGTTTCACTTTTGCAAGAGGCCATAATAACACGGGAATTAGCTGAGACAGTTTGGTTTGCAACGTGCCTACCTAACTGTTTATGTCCGTATTAAGATACCTGATATGTTGCAATATTATATTAGATTATATTTATATGGTATTGTATCAATGAAATGAAATGAAATAAACCAAACTAAAACTAGCAAACTTTATGTGTGTGTGCCGGCTTTTAAAACCCAACAAGAATAATGCATCCATCGACTCCATCCCCTAGCAGCCCAGGCAAACAGGCTTCTGGTTTTTATAGAGGAGTGAGGCGGACACACAATTCTTTCTCTTCCGTTTCTCTCTCTCTCCTAAGTGTGTGTGTATGTGTATATTTGTGTTATGTACAAGGAGTTTTTCTATATCAAGTCATTGAGCAACTCTATACAAATTCAAGACAGCAGGTGCCATGGTCCGGAAACAAAATTCATACGTGCTTTGACTACACATTCCTCCATTTTATTACACACAGCCAGCCGCGAAGAAGAAAACCGAGTGAACTACCCCAATGCCGGCATCGTGGAGAAGAGCGGAGACAGAGAAGCAGAAAAGGGACAGAGAGAGAGCCTGATCCAGTAAAATAGAGATCATTGTTATTTTCTAACCCTTTTCTCTCTCACTCGACTCAGCCAGCGATCAGAAGGGCTTTCTCAACAAAGACACACTGCAACTCGGGTGATGCCAGAGAGAATGAGGCGCATGGAACAGAGAAACAGTTTTAAGTAGAGAGACTACGTAGTAGTGGTAGTGGCATTGCCGGCATAACGTAACCCAAAGTAGACAATGTGTTGCTTCATAAGCTGAAAAATGTTATGCATATAGAAAAGAAAAGCATAAAGCAATAATAGGGGCAAGTTAAAGAAGGAAATCTTTTAAGTTCTTCTGTGTCACATACATGGCAAGGGAAGGCAATCGCGCGCCGATCCCATGCTCTGGAGATAGCGAAATGAGACGAAGGAGCATAAAAGCGTGTGCTTTGGATAAAGGATGAAAGGCGCCTGTTATTTTGGCCGTCTCCCGATACGAAGTAATAACGTTCATTTAATGTAACCAGTGGCAAGAGAAGAAAAGGCAGAAGAAGAGAAGCGGCGGCGGCAGAAGCAGCAGCAGCAGAAGCACACAGGATGTTACTTTTATAGAGTATCATTATCCGGGAACCGCATCACACAAACAGCATTATTACAGGCGAAGGCCATGACATGACAAAGCCGGTAAACTGCTCTTGCTTCTTTTCCCTACACAATAATCCGTAAGCCAGCCGGCTCAATCGTGTGAGTGGAACGCGGACATATTTTTACTTGCTATTAGTAGCCGAAGCCAGGCCTAATGTATCATGTGACGAATAAGTATATTTAGCGGTGTACATGCATTAATACTCTAATACTGTATTATATTGCATTCAGCGAGTGCACGTTATAAATATAACAAAGTGTACGTAATATAACGATGACGGTGGTTGGATTGTATTTGATAATAAATGAAACTTTCTTTCTCCACTCTCCCTCTCTCTGCCTGTTTTTACCACACCAGCACCGCCACTCACTTTCCTTATACATAAAAGTGAGTGACGGAACTGTAAACGCCCACTCCCGTATTGATATAAAAGAGGAATGAGAATAATAAGGAAACGTCTAAAAACTCGTCAAACCCTGTCGAGAGAAAAAAATCCCTTTCAACTTTTAGCTGGCCACACCAGTCATTAGAAAGGAGCTATTCGCAAAAAAAAAAAATCTCAAAAATTACCAGGATATGTTTGAAGAGAAAAGAAATTGCTTGTGGTAAAAGTTGACTAGACCACGGGTTGGCCAGGCCACGCAATACTTGCTTGCACAACACTATTACTATTTATTTAGTAATAGTTGAGTAGTGTGTGTATGTACGTAGTATTTAGTTGGTCGGTGCGGCCAGTTGCAGCAGAAATGGAGGCAGAGGTAGCTCAAAATGTAGCTAACAACGGTATAATCTCTCTCTCTTGCTTCATTTCAAAACCAATGTCCTCTCCGGTTTCTTTGTGGCAAAAGAAGTTGGGGAGAGGAAAAAGTTTATTCAAGGAGACGGAATAGAGAGAGAAAAGGGAGAAAAGGAGAAAGGTAGGCGAAGAGAAAAGACAACGACAAAGAGTTTTTATTTTCTCTTTCTGCTTTCTCCGAGAAGGTTACGAAGAAAAACATGGAACAACATTCACGCCCTGTCATTATCATTCCCAGTTAACCACCGTCCACTAAGTAAGCAAGGCAATGCAGTCTATGTCTGTAGTCTGTATATATGCATATAACGGTCAGTGGAGACGAGCGACCCGGGAGTTGAATGCAGCTGTTGAATGAAATGCATACGAATACCTGATTACTAAATGACGTCGCCCACATTGCATGAATGTTATTCACTCGCTCACAAGTAGGCATTAAAGTTGGCTCTTATTACAACGTTTTATGTAGGTACTTTCAAGACCACAACCTCTTAATAGGTGCATGTAGTATGGGAAAGGAGACAAAGTTAAAAAAAAATATCAGTTTGCCGGTTTTCAAGTTAAATAGAAAATGCAGAAGTTCTCACCACCACATTTTCAATGCTGCTACCGTGGTGGTATCGAATTGCAGGTAGCCAATACTTAAAGTAGCTGTCTGGCACATTATGGGTTGATCTCTAGTCTCGCATTGTCCAACCATTCCTAAACTATGGAGATTGCATGATTATGAGCACTTAGTTTTAAATGAAATGGTTTTAGGAGAAGCGGATAAAGTTATGTTTATGCGTTGAACAACCCAAAAAAAAAGTTTTAAAAAGAACAATTTTGTACGGTTGTATTTGTATTGTGTTATTGTTGTTGTTGTGGTGGTGGTGGAGGTAGTGGCAGGTTGGCTACTTTTTGTGAAGGACGTTAATTTCAATGATGATTGCGATGTTTGTGGTGGTGCTGTAGAAGTTGTGATGTTACGGTTTTTATTTGGTTGGTTGTGGCCCTGCTTTTTACATAAATATTTTTTTGCTCTATCTGCATTTTATTTACTGTGTCTGATATGAAATGAATATGAGACTTGGTTTGCAATAAATGCTGTAACGTAAAAAAGTAAAGTGTTGCTCGCCCCTCGAAGTATTTCATTGGATGTGATATGAAGTTGAGGAAAGCGGAGCAGAGAACAGGAAACGAGTCCAATTAAGCCAATTTGGTATGCACTCCACATAGTCTTTGATTATGTCATCATTTCACGAATTTCTTTTGTTCTTGCCCTTGTCGAGGGAGGATAATTTTTATTGATAAAATGCTCTAGTAATTCTTTGCGGTTGCAGTATTTTAACAGAAAAATAAAATATCACGAGTTACGTTTTAGTGTTTACGACAGCAGAGCTTACATTACAGAGGAAGGAGATGAAGCAGTGTGTGGTTCTGATTCTGACTCTGATTCTCATGACTTTGACATGAAACTCTCTAGATAAACACGATAAAAGTGTGTAATGTAGGTTTAAGTGCGGTCGTAATAGAATAATAATAAAATTCACAGTCGTTGTAAATACAATAGTAACAAAAAACGCTTTGGTTTAGTTTTTAGGAAGGAAGAAGACAAGGGCGAAATGACTTGGCCACGTTTTTCTCGTTTCAAGGTGTCTCCTCGATTTTCACGTTTTTCCCCTGCATGATCGCTATCCGATCCGACATAACAGTAGCACGCACATTACATACACCAAATGCAAATTTTCGTCAATACTTTTTTTTATCAGAATGTCACGAAAAGTGAAAAAAGTTAGAATAGTTTATAGTCTGGGCACCACCACCTCTTCCTCTTCACTTTTGTATCTCACATTCAATCCACATCGAAATCCATATCCACCCTCTGTCTCGCTACGGTCGTGAGATTAATAACGGATAGAACAACGAGAGGCAGAGCGAAACTATAAACTACAATATTTTTTGTCGCCCAAAAATAAAAGCCAGGTTATTAGCGAGTGATACTGTTAAGAATAATCGAGCCCTTTTCTGACATGTCTGTGCTGGCTGTGCCCATGCATCAACGTTCGCATTAAACATCGCATTTAAAACCGACGCTTTATAAAAGTTTTTTTAAATCCAAGTTGAATCCAACGACAACGACAGCGACACTTGCTCTGTACCAATGTAACGTTGTAATGGCTGATCGTGGTGCGGTGAATACAATATCGTGCTTAGTCGTTCCTGTTGATATATTATGCACATTTTTTCTCTTCATGATTTCTTTCTCCTCTCTGCTCGTTTCTTTCGCTGAGCGAGAGCGACACGTACGTAGGAGAACGGAAAGCGAGCCGAAATACAAGTAAGTGGAACGGGGAGAAGAAAATAAAAAAGTTGCACCACCAAAGTTATCTGTATCATTACTGCTTTATTGTTTCACTTCATGAGATATCGTGACACGGACTGTCATGCAATCATCATTTTGACATGCTATCCAGTCAACCACGACAAAGTGATATGCGAAATTATGACGAGCAGAATACTAAAAACTGTGATGTGGCTGTAATGGGAATGAGAATGAGAAAAGACGATAGCGTAATAAAAAGTAAAATGGTACACACATACGTAAGTGCTCACCGTTACTCTTTTTTGGTGTATCCACATATTCGCAGTTAGTTTGCTTGGAGAGTTTCACTCAACGAGTGAGTGAGTGAAGAAGTATCAGGGGACGCGAGTAACAATCGACGAGAATAAAACATGCAGCAACAATCATCAGTTAGGTTACTTTGAATGACAGTTTTCTTTCTCTCCTTTTTCTGATAGTATAAAACTATTTTTTATTTTTAATATTCAATATGTGTAACTGCACTGCACTTTTCAGCCTACGCTCAACTTTCCAAATTCACTTTTCAATTAACTCTCTGTCAACAAATGTATTTTGTATTCCTTCTCATTCTACTCTTGTTTTGTTTTGGCCAAGGTTAAAATGGGGTTATGAAATACAACACGGTTAAATCAATTGTCCTAACTGAACAGGATCAAACAAGAACTTGTCCATATGCAACAGAGTTCAATAAAAGTTCACGTTTGCCCCATGCAAATTCCACGTGCAATGACAATTGCCAATGACATTTACGTTAAATAATCTAATGAAAAAATCACTAGACCCCGACACCTCATTTCATTGCGAGTTTGAAGGGAAAAAGCGATTAAACTGTAAATAGTTAATAATCAAATCAATACCATCGTAATCTGCAATCAACATCAGCTCGACTTCGCTATCAATCGTTCTTCATATTTAAGTCAGGTTAAAATAACCATCAGCCAAATGGAAATTGGCAAAATTTGCATAAAGAGTAAGGTAGTAAATCCTGGTAGTAGAGTGAGTCGGTGCTGCTTAATCTAACTGCTAGCTCCACTCCAGCAATCCATGCTGGACAAATGCAAGGTAGTTTCGCTGAAGACTAGTAGAAATGGAGCCATGTAAGCGCTGAGTAGGTGCAGTATTGAAAAGGTAGAGTAGACGAGTAAAAGTAATTTTCTTTTCATTAACACGCATTCAATAATTCAATAGGAGATTCGTAAAAAAGAGGGCGAGCAAGAGAGAAAAAGTTTATTGAGGGTAACCCCTTCCTCTTCCGTGTGAAGTGAACACAATGGCGTTACAACAACACTTGAACTGACTACTCAGCTATTCAATTACTGATTCATTGAGAAACTTATTAGAAAATTCCGATCGCCCTTCAGTCGCCAGAGTGCCGACACGTTCTTTCTTCTTTCATCGGTTTTTATTCTCTGCCTTTCATAAACTCCTCACTTCAACTTTTTATTTTTCTTCATTTCACAGAGCAGAAGCGCGGAGAGTGGCGCGCATAAAATTGGAATATACATGACTACGATGACGATGACAGGAGCAGCGCCACTCTGAAAAGGATTGGATGAGAAAAAAGTGAAATTAAACAGACTGTTGAATACAAAATGGGCATTTTCCATCGGAAGAGAAAAAATGGAAAAGCTTAATGAAGACATTTCCATCCACAAAATAAGTTGTTTCTTCTGCAAAAGCTGCTAGCAGTAGCTGCTGTTTGCACAGTGGTTGCTTTCTCAATGAAATCATTTGTTCCGCTGCGGCTGTTATGTTTTTTCTTTAATTTTCCTGCCCATGTTCGCTTTGACACTAAATATAATAATAATCATAAAAATAATGAACTACGTGAATATCACTTTTCACTTTTGTTCTCTATGGATCTGAATGGATTCATCATGCATCCACATACCCAAAACTAAAACACCCTGGATGCTACGATACGATACGTTACGTTAAGACATGATATGAAATGTTATTATGAAATGATATCCTCATTGTTATCATCATCCTTACTTGACTTTGCTTGCCTGCTTGACGTTCTTCATACATCCTGTAATTTTCTTGCCTTGCTTAAGCCTTGCTTTATTTTATTTTACTGACGTTAACAATAACATTTTTTGTATTATTCCTTTGCTTGGTCTTGGAAAATTGAAAGTTTCTAGTAACTTCTTCTGTTTGGTGAGCACAACATGGGAAACAACAATGGCCCTGCTCTGCTTCTTTCCATTATATTGTGTTTACGATGATTACAGAATTTCTATCATCGCAGCATGTGATCGTCATAAAGCAGGCAGAAAAGTGAGCCAAGTGACTGCACACACACAACATGAAAGTACACGATATTAAATCGTTCGTTGTGAACACCGAAACTAAATTTGATATTAGCAGTCTCCTCTGCCTTCGTCTTTTCGCCCGAAAAACGGAGCAAAATGAAATCCTTGAGAAGACTAGACGAAAGCGGACTACTTACAAGGAAAATCGTATAGGTAGAGACAATATTATTATTATTATTGTAGCGCACAAAGCCAAGATGTTTGTTGCTGCATAGCGTAGCTCCGTACCAGGTGGAAGCAAACGCGTAATAAGGACAGCGTGTGTCCTACAAAATCACCTCACAAGACTTGGATTGGACAAAAGGCGCAAGCATTCTTGTACTAGGTATCGTGTCGTGGATGTGGATGCATTCCAAAACGTCTCTCAAGTGAAGAAGTCAAAGGAAGAAAAAGAAAACTTCAGTGAAGTGAAGAGATACAATGCCCAAGTTATGCTTATGCCACACGGGGAAATGAGAATGAAAATGGCAGGGAAATAACGCTGTGGCAGCAGAATGGGAGAGAAGAGAGGCAAATGAACATAACGCAAGTTAAAGGTAGCACTAAGGTAATGATATTTCTTTTAAGGGTGCACACAATAATCAAACCTTTTTATATAAAGTTTCATTGCCACTAATATGATTATGACCATTCCTATTCCAGGCATGGAGCCGAAATGAGCATTTCACCATAACCATTTCTACACCGCGAACAAAACCAGTCTGCCGTAAAAAGCCAATTTAAATAGCAACGCAAGGTGGAAGTGGAATGATGGCGATGATGGCGACTCGACGGCACTCAATGAAAAGCACACAAGTCCACTGCAAAACCAATGGAGCAGAGATGCCTGTGCATCCACAATTTTCTGTTTCACCAGTGTAGTAGTGGAAACTTAGAGAGAGAGAGAAAAAATCCCTTTTACTCTCTGCGCTGCGGTTCACTGAATATCACCCACCACGTAAAACGACATTGTTAATTACTGACATTGATGAGCATTGCCCATTCATTCGCTGCTTATATCTAATCACATGATAATCAAGGCCCATTCTGAATTACATTCGTTGATGAGTTAATCAACGTTGTATATGACTTCCAAGTGACCACTTGCATACTAATGCACCAACCACCGAATAAAATACTCATACATTCACCATTTTATTACCTATGCTCCATTGAGGTATGTAAAAACGTAAAGATTAAATTTTTCAGTAAAAAACCTCGCTACTGCCACTTGACTAGTAAGACTAAGCTGGTCTCAGGAGGAATTCAATTTTCAGCATTTCATGTCATCAACACCGCCTTCCGTTCAAGTTATCCATTGTGGATAAATATAATGGTTTCGAGCGTATTAGCCATTATATCATATTATTCCTATTCAATAAGAAAAAGGTGGTCCCTCTCAACCGCGTCTCGCTTTCTTTCCTTTCCTTTTTCTCTGCTGACCAAGCACAAGATGGACACGAAAGTAAATCTTTAAAAAACTGAAAAAACCACTGCACTCGTAAACTCGTGTGTCGTGCACTTACTCACTTTGCTTGTTCTCTTCAGGTTTTCACGGTGTGTCTCTCAATGTTAACACAGGGGTTTGAGTTGCAAGGCATGTCTTACCGAAATTAGCATTCTAGAGGCATCTTTGGGGTAAGACGAGGTATAAAAGGGGAAATTGTAAAAGCAAAACCGATTCTAAGAAAAAGGAAACGCTCAGCGTATTATAATAAGAATGTATGTATTACACGCTTTTTCAACTGGTACCGGTGCTTCCAGTCTGTCAAGTGAGTGAGTGAGTTAGTCATGGCATGCACCCTCTCCTCTAAGAAACACTTCCCGGGTGGATCATCGGCTTAAGTTATCATTATGATGGCGAAAGAAGCAAACCGCATCTTAGTCGTTATGACTTGTCCACATCTGGAGCCACCAGTCAAAAGGTGGACACAAAAGGTGAAGTGATAATGTTTGCGGCAAAATTATACATTCTGCTAAGGAAAACTGCGAGGAGGAATTCTCCAATATTTTTCAGGCTTTCTTTTACAATGCATATTTACAATTTCATGACAAAATGCACACAAGAGAAATTCTTGGTACAGTTGCACTTTCAGAAAGAAAAGAAACATTTTGTTTCCATTTCTCTTTGCTTCGAATAGTCTGGCTCTGGGTAGATATTGGATTAGGAGCTGAACGAACTCTGCCTGACTCTGACTCACTATAACTATTAACTATTAGTATAATGTTATTTGTAGTAATACTAATCCAACTGTCCTGACTCGCTTCATACAACTTGTTACATTTTTGCAAGAAAGCACAAGATTTTCATTTCATGTTTCAAGACCATATCCATCCGTTTCCCTTTTCTTTTCCTGAACTTCCTCCAGGAATCCAACAGTTACGTTTGTTCGTTACTCAATGAATAAGTTGAACAAGCAAACATTTCCCAGAGTTGGTTTGCTCAGAATGTTCTGCTGGTCCTTTCAGATTATTACTTATTACGACACAATCGTTTGCTTACTATTCACTAACTTTTATTTCCCCAAATTATACATGCCTTGCCTTACATTACATTACTTTACTTTGCCTGCCGGTCGTGTGTAGTTTGGTTTCGGTTAAGTGTAGTATCACAAAAACTGCATCACATTACTTTGTTTGTAGCATAACGTAAAGTAACAGTCATGAGCGATCATTGAACGAAACTGGAAAGTATTTCCCGGCAATTTCTCCACTCTCATTGCATTTTATACACAGTCAGCATATTACATTTTTCTGGGAGAGTAAACACGACCATTTATTATTATTCCAATGTAAGCAAAGCACACCTTTCTTTCTTTTCCCTACAAAAATGAGAAGATCGGAGTGTAGCGAGCGAGTGAGAGGAAAGGGAAAGGAACTGGGAAACAAGCAAGCACCGAGCCTTCCTTTGCTCAGGTGAGCACGTGAATTGAATTTTTTCCCTGCCACTACTACCACTGCTGCTGTAGCTGTCGCTGTGTAAGAACGATTAGGGACACAGGAGAAGAGATAAGAAAAATAACGTCTTTTATGTAAAAGGCCTTCTTGCTGCGTGTTACATTTTTCTCCAGTTCAGTTTCCATTGAGGGCAGCTTCGTATCCTATCGTATGTGTGTGTATGCTTGCTCGATTTTGATATGATCAACACGAAAAGGAAAAATTTGGCAGCGAAACTGCCATTCCGTTGGACAGTCTTCATCTTTTTCTTTTTCATTTTCTCTCATTTCTTCAGCGCCACTGCCACCACCAGGAGAGAGAGAGGCTACTTAAACGCAAGAATAATCCATGTTTCATTGCCGTTCACGAACTGAACACATCCTTTGTCAGATAATTTACATGTAAAATTTTCTTGATCGTAATAATAAATCATGAATGGAATTTATCGACTCGTGTTTACTCTTTAGCAACACTTACAATGTAATGTGATGCATACAATTGAGAACATATCCGAAACATCTCTCTGGCTCTTTCTTTGCATGTCGTCGGTCGTTACATAAAATAAAGGAAAAAATAGAAATAAAAACAAGTGCACTCTCCTCTCCGCATGAAGCTTTATTTATATGGTCATTGTTGTTAGTATTATTATTATTATTATAATGATGATTGTTGTTGTGCCGTTTGTGTGCACTGTGCATATCAGCGAGATAACAATGAAATCAATTTTTATTGAATATTTCGAATACCAACATAATAATATTTCTGTATGATTGCTCCGATGCACGTTAGCCAAGATAAACAGTCATTAGTGTCAAAAGGGGAGGAAGTCTACGAGTTGGAGTTCTGCAAACAGGGGCAAACAATCAATGCATAAAATCCACTGCTCTGCCATGTATAATAAATATTTACAGCTGAATGCATTTTTTGTTTGTTTTTTTATACCACGATAAGCGAATTGATTTCTTTCTTGAATGCAATCTGCATAGTCAAGACAAGAAAAGGACAAATTAAAATCAAGTCGACTTGGCCAACTGGATTGTTTGTTTTGGATGATGTATCATCGCATCATAATCAGGGGAGCTTGAATGGCCATTAAAAAGTTGGACATGAATACGTCACTCGTCTGCAAGATAAATTGATGAAACATTTCCCTGACACAAATTGATGAAATATTTATACACATCAAAACCAAGTCTTCTTGAAGTTTCACTGGCATTCGATTTGAAGAAGAGAGTGATCTGGTTTATTCCTATTGGGCCCGTATAGTTTTAAAAGAAAAAATCTAAATCTCATGTCTTGCACGGTGTGTTATTACCATGTCACAAATGGCGTCGGATATGTGATACATATTTAAAAAGCAAACATGACACGACATGCTTCTGTTCTATCTAATGTAGATTTTCAAATCAATCTGCATAGAGAAAAAGCACCAATAAATCATCAGCATTGAGTATGAATATTTCTCTGAAAACACTTTGCCAATCAAATCAGTAAAGAATAAGGGGTTACTACTGCTGAATAAAAGATTTTTCAATCATGATGGATTTTTTAACGGATCGTGTTTACACTGGATATTCCAGGTAGAACATTTCATTGTTGTTGTTATATTGTTTATGTTGTGGTGTGGCGTAATTGTTGTTTGAAAATTATCTTTTGATAGTGATCGACTCGAATTGACTATTTCAATGTTTTAAATGTTTTTTCTCTTGATTTTTTCATATAGGGGAAATTCTTCATTTCAAAGTGTAGTGTCCATTCCAGGAAGAAAATTTAGTTTATAACAAGCAGGCAACGTATGTTCGTCTCGCCTACCTTTTTATTTAATAAACTACTCGTTTCCTTCATTCGCTTGGCACTCCGGACGTGGACGCTGACGCAACTAAGTTGGTTTTGGTGGACTGCCTTCCACTTCTGCTAATGACCTCAGTGATCTGTTAGGCATTAAACTAAGTGTTCCTATCGATCTCTGTGTCACACACAACGAACGAACGAAAGAATCTTCCCTTCCTTTCGCCTTTTCCTCTTGCAACATAAAAATAATAAAAAGGAGATTCTCTCTCGGCATTGAGCATAGCAGTGGTCACATTTCTGATCTGCTGTTCCAAGATGCTATCATTTTTCACACAAGACTAATGTTGTAGCTGCTGTAGTAGTAGCAGCAGCAGCGGTAGTGGTAGCACCTTAATCACCACTAATATTTATTGATTTTATTTAAGTAGAAACTGGAAATGTGGAAGAAAATCTTGTTTTAAATGACTCGAAAGTAATCAACTTGATGACCTTGTTCTCACTCCAAACTTCCGTATTTTTATCGCTCAGCATTATATTAACGAAATGGCTGTTTTCGCCTGTTTCTGCTCTGCTGTGCTGATATGAACAGGCGCATATTACATTAGCGTAACGTAACGTGTTAGCGTAGTCCGCAGATCTGATTGACTTGACACAAAATGAACGAAAGTCCGATTCGCTTTAACTAACCGGGCTTCACATTTTCTCTTCTCTGGTGTGTAGGTAGGTAGGTGCTCATGGCTCATGGTATCGTGTCGTAGTAATTAATTACCTATTATTGTCTCTAGAACAGGAAACGTGTACATGGTCTTTGCCCGGTTATCTTTTCGTCCCTAATGAATTCTAGTCCTCTAATATTTATCAAAGTAAAAAGACCACAAATGGTAAAATGCCATCCTATCGGCTTTGGTTATGCATGTGCTACTACTATACTAGGGAAACTCTAGTCAACTCGCCGGTCGGTCGGTCGGTAAATGTGTTTTACCTAACGATGTAATGCCTGGCGGTGCCAACATTCGCTGGAATGCTAACACTACCAAAGCATTTGTTGTAATGTAAGGTAAGTTAATGTAACTAACTACTATGTCTATGTTATCATTATCATATCATTTTCTCTGACTCTTGTTTATTCTATATTTTGATGGTGTTCTTGTTTGCGTTTTACATTTACTTACACAAGAGAGCGACATGAAATGAAATGTAGTTTCGTGAAAGTTATGATGATTCCAGTGCAGAAGTGCAGACAAATAACAAATGCGGTTGATCCGGTTCTTTTTGTGTTGTCACAATAAATGCCTTGCTAATGCACCTAAATGATGAAATGGTGAAAAATAATGTGAAACGAAACCAGTGCAAGTGCACATTTCCCCAAGACGGAGACCAAGAGATCAGCATCAGCTCAACTCAACTGAGTCGGTTCAGGTTTCTTCGAACGCTCAAAACGTCAATCACCCAAAAGCCCTCGAGAAGTATCGAGTTATTTGAAATTGCATGTCATGTCATCCATCCAGCCGGATAACTGTAGAACGGCTTCGTAATGATAATGATAACTAACAATATTGTTCGCAGAGAGATAGATATGCATAAATCTGCGTGATTGATCAGAGCGTGAAATAAAAGATTGTTTAAAAGAAAAATATACATCATCACCGTGAGTGAGTAAATCCATCGACCTCGCTACAAATTTTCTCTGCTTATCTGCTTAATGGTCCCCGATTATCATTGTCATCAAATCATGTACAGATTGCATTGCCGGATGCAATAAGTTCATCACATCACATTCACAAACAACAGAGTCCCAAGGAGAGGAAGAAGAAGACGAAATATGTAAATTTGAAGATGTGCATGAGTGAACCCATGGTCTTACCTGAAAGAAACAAAAAAATATTTCATCATTAATTAGTTTGTAAAAGAGCAGCTGAACCGCCTAAAACAGTTTTACTTTACTTTGTGGCCACAATTGAGTGAGATAGTTTGAGTTTGATTTGAAAAAGTTGAGGAATGTGAATCAAAAGAAAGAACCGCTGGTGCATAATGATAATCATGGTTTTCTACTACTATTCTATTCATGATGGGATGATAATGAAACAGCTGTCAGTCAAAATGGTCAGCCGTGGAATAAATTGTAACGCAAGAGGAAGTGTGGATGGAGAAAATTGAGGGGTTTCGCTCCACTAAAAAATTATGGGCTTGCACGAATACCTATTTAGTATTATTATTATGTTTTGCCACGACTCATTCTATGGAGAGCAAAGCAGGGCACAGGCAGAGGCTTCGAAGGCTTCGCTTTCGTATTCACAACACAACACAAACACAGCGGAAGAACGAAGCGAAGGCAGGTTCTAGTCGAACTATTAGAATCAATTATGTTCAAGATTGAAAAGTAATCAGCCCAAATGCATGTATGTATGTGTGTATCAAAGGGAAATCGATAAAAGGGCACAACGTATGACCATTATTATACACCTATAATAGAAAACTAAACTTAATAATCTCAAATCTAAACAAGTTTTCTTTCTTGCCTACATAAGACGAGAAAATAAAAGAAAGGGAAATGACAGGTAAATAGCACTTTTTTGGGAAAACTTTCCAACGATAAGCATCCAGTTACAGCAATCTATTTATTAAATATACCTAATTAAAATTATATATTGTACGAGTTTTTTCTCCTCCTGTTTTCCTATCAGATGTCATAAATTATATTTTTGATTACATTAAGACCCTGTTAATACCCGTGACTAATAATAAAACTCCTTTTAAAAAACTTCCTTAAAGAATTTATAGCTCGCTTTACTCCAGAAAATGGAATGATCTAATACGCGGATTAGCAAGTAGGACAGGAATGGTAAATTGAAGTTTCGAGATCTTTACAAGTTTTATTGCAATCTTGTTTTCCCCCGCGAAGCAAGTCTGCCACCACGAATGCCACCACTACTATGCAAATGACCATGTCGGCTTAGATCCACGTTGTAATAAGTTACTTTTTAAAAGATTCACCAGCACTTGTTCAACATGCCAATTTATTATCTCCATAAATTCAATCTCCACGTGAAATCTAATTTCCAAGCATAAAGCAGATAACACGGAGAAAAAGAAGACAACCCTTCCCTTTTGCTTTACTTTACTCTCGTAAATTATGGTTAAGTTAACGTTACAGTACAAGAAGAGCTCTTCTGCTCCGAAGCTCTATTCTTATTCTAAAATATCAACTCGGTTCTTCTTTTTCTTCTTTTTTTAAAAAAATCCCTTCTTGTTGTGAAACTGCCTGCTGAGTATTTTTGCATCTTCTTTTTCTTCTGTCTACTGCTTCATTTTTATTTGCTCCCCTTAAATACAAAAAAAAATCGGCTCACTTTGCTTTATTTTATTTTATTCCCACTCGCCGACATAAACAAGAGGAAAAGTCTGTGCGACACTAGTGCTCGTAATATTTATTATATGGATTCTACTCCGCGATTTGACATCATTACTTTCAACTTTATAAATTTTAAGCTGTAAATATTCACCAAAATACGACTTGGACACAGAGAAGTCATTTTTATTGCTTATTAAAAGTATGTGCCATTTACCAAGATGCTTTCTGGTATTTCCCTGTTTTCGGCTCTACTTTACTACCTCAGTCACAGCAGTGATACATTTTTTACCTACTTTACGGTGCATCCTTCTCATTTCGGAATCAGCGTGATCCGTGATCAATTTTTTTTTCTTTTTAAAAAAATTAAAAATACATGTGTAGAAGAGATGACTGCGTGCTTTACATCACATCCACTCATGCACAATGCAATCATGTTAAATTATAATGACGATGCTCACTCACAATATTGAGGCATGTTTTGCACTCGAGTTTGACTTTAATAATAATAAAACTAATAAAAAGTGAGGTCGAAAAGTGGAAACCCCTGCGCGTTCCTGTGCGGTTTTTATGGCTGACGGTGTATGTAATACTAGTAACTAGTTGAGTTTTTTAAGTAAAAGTAGCAAGTCATATAGATTTGTGTTGTCCTCATTAAACAGTACGAATCCATGTTCTTTTCTGACAGTTTGAACACCTCAAACCAATAAAAAGTCATAATGGTCTCTCTGCCTGCCTTTTCCAACCTCTCGGTTACTCGGTTTCACCATAAAAAAAGGCAGCAATGGAATGTTAGTTACATACAGACGTTACATTACTGCTACAGTTGTATCCAAATTTTTATCTTTTATTATTACCTATATTAAAAGGAAACGGTTCGAGTGAGAGAATCAAAAATCCAGTTGTAATTTTTATGTTATGTTGTACGACTTGCAAAATTTCATGGGGAGTCTCTAATGTCGAGCGAGGCATTATAAGTAGATACGCAGAGTCACCGAGTAAATGAGTGGATTGTGGATGTATAATCGTAGCCAATCACAGTTTATTATTGACAAGAGACATGTAATAACTTCAATCCTTATAATCATCATCGTCGTCGACCGTTCCTGGTTCTTGCCTTGTACTCTCATGTACGTCACATGTGTAACGTAACTAAAGTCTTCCTGCTGTGCACTCTGCACTTTACTTGATTTGACTTGAACACGGTGTGTGTAATACAAAAGTTTATTATAGTGAAGCGTTAACATTTTTTGTGACTGTGTTTTAAGTGAAACTAAATTCATTTGACGGAAGTAAAACAAGCTAAAGCTGAAAATAATAAAAATCAGAGAGTTTCTCGCTCGCACAAGCGAGATTGGGAGGGGGCACCTGCTTTCTCTCATCCGAAACCTAAATCACAAGAAATGTCTAATCGTAAAGTAAAATACAAAGTTATAATTTTTATTTCTCTCCTTTTAAAAGGGAAAGCCTTGGTAAAATGTAATGTAATGTAATGGAACGTATGTAACGCAACAAACAAACAACACACAAAAATGGGAAAATAAAAATCTTCCATTTACTCGTTTTTCCTCAAAAAAATTCCTCGGCAAACTGGGAAGGAAAATAAACTTGAAAACATTTTTAATGCTCCAGATGCAGTCCAAACAAGATTCGGATCTTTCGGGATTACGCAAGTATAGCATAACACAACACTGCTTCAGTTTTACTTTACCCGACTTCCTTTCTAAAGGGAAGCAAAAGCAAAGTCAATACTATTTATAAAAGAAACAGCATCAGCGGCAGCAGTGGTTTGTTTCGTTGTTTGCCACTTTAACTTTTTACTTTTTCCTCCATGCAGCTTTTCACTTTTCAGAGTAAAGCATTATAGATCGACTTCGTTTCACGCTATCTGTCCAACCCTATAAAAGGAGCTGCTTGGTTTGTGTGTGTGCATTGTACTATTTACAATGCACATTTGTTTGAGTCTTGTAGAAGAAGTGAGTTGAGCAGAAAGAAGGGAAAGGGGAACGCAGCGACATGCGAATAGGTCACATCTCACCTCACGTACAAGCAAACAACTTAAGATTCCCGAAGGTATTCTACTTTACTGCTTACGTTTCACTCAACTCTGTTGAGACTGAGAGAGCTGGAGCAAGAGCAGCATCTCGTTTCACGACGAACGACATGCATCGCCCTGACGAACCTTATTCAGTCACTGACTTGACTCGTTCTAATACAATGCAGTTAGTTTCCACTTTGTTTTTCTTCCATTTCTCCAAGGTTTGTCTTTTGATAGATCTAAATGCAAGAGCTGTGTACGAAGCAAAACATAAAACCTTGCCGGACTTTTTCCTTTCTCCACTCACTCACTGACGAATGACTTGAGTTTCAGTTGGGTCCGCTCATTCAGTTACTTGTTCAGCTTTCCGACAGTTAAGAGTTAATCCTCACTTATGTGCTGCTGCGGCAGGACGATTTTTTTTGTTTTGTTTGTTATTACTTGGGAACGTGTATCAGCACTTTCTTAATTCTGTGGCAGGCAGCAAAGCAATCGTTTCGTCTTAGCTTGCCTTTTCCTGCCAAACCTTTCCAGCTCTTTTGATTTGATCGAATAGAAAGAAAAAGCAAGCTGCGAAAAACACACTCTATAAAGACAGATGGCGAAAAGAGAATTAGCCGAGGCAACAAACAACGCAATACGAGCTGACGTTCCTGATGTCCCTTATGCGATAAGACCTTCATCGTCATTGCACCATACCATGATCAGCAAAGGGAGATGAGCAGAAAGATTTTCTTGGTAGTTTTTTTTTTGTTTCAACATCAGCAGCTGGAAGCTGAAATGGAGTTAGATGCACTACGACAAGTGTAAGTTAATAAATGTAAATTTTTGCCAAGTAGCAGTAATCTGTGCTGTCTTCTCAAGACTTTGTTGCATTTTTCTCTTCCTCTGATGTCTCATTATTATCAGAGAATTACTAGTTTACAAAGTAATAAGTATTTCTGGCTCGGCTCAAGTAAGAAAGTTGTAGTAGGTATGCAAGAGAAAGAAAAATGAAAAATTCGAACGATGAAGGGAAAGAACGCGCTCATCTTCTTCATCGTGTCGTCGTCGGTCGTGCTAGTCAATGTGAGCTTCCCAGGAATGTATTGGATTGAAAGTCACATCACATTTTTTCTCTGTGTACCATTATTTCATTTCAAAGGCACATCTCACTTACTCACTCACTCACTCTGCTCAGTCGAGAGAGAAAAAAGCAGGGAAAGAAAAAAAATCTCTTTTTCTCTCCTCGTCGACTCTATTAATAAAATGTACAGCAGAATTTATTTAATTCTGATTTTCGTTCGGCTTCCCAGATGATAATGATCATCATTATCATCATCATCATCACGACCTTCTTCGGTCTGTGCTTGCGCTTTTTTAGTCCGCGTAACTGGATAAAGTCAAGCTAATGTAATGTAATATAATAGAGTATCATCATGATCGTCTCCATCATCATCATCATCATCATGATTCCCGTCCTCGTCGTCGTTTTGCTTTTTCTTTCATCTGAGTAGCTTGTCTAATGGACTGTGCGAGTTATGGACTGGAAGCACGAATGAGCACAGTAAAGTCCTTTGAGTGAGTGGTACAAGCAAACTCGGTCAGTTTCTCTCACTTAACTCTGGCAAGCCAAATACTCACATCACATCAATAGCCTCTCTGCTCTTTCTCTTTTCTCCCTTTCTCTCTTTTTCCAGTTAAAAATACACGAGCGGTGTGCAACGTGTAATACTCCCTGTGTTGTGTGTGACCACGGTCAAAAAGAGTGAAGACAACAAACAAAACAAGGGAAAAGCAAGCGGTAGGCGAGCTGGCAGGTTACTTACTAAAAAAAGTCTTTTCATCGATGAGCAAGACAAAGACTGTTATGTATGTTGTTGGCCGAAATGATGTCTCATCTTACCGACCAACCAGCAATAAACTCATGGAGGTACATCCAACCGAAAACCGTATGAAACTTTGTTTCCACTCTGCACTCACTGTGTAAATACACATTACGACATTCCTAGTAAAGAACCCAATCCTGCTAAAGATTATTACGACATCTAAAGTAAATACTGTACCGAGTTAACAGATATGCGCACAAGTTAACTGAACGAAAAATAAAACACTTTTTTTTTCTTCTGAATAAGCAAGAAGTAGGAGTAAAACAACGTCTTGATAGTTTTTTTTCTTTTGGTGGTTTGCGTTTTGTTTCGCCTTTCTTTTCAATTTTTTGTTTTAGTTTTTTTTCCATTTGCGAGAAATTTAGGTCGTTGTTGTTCAGAATATTTTTTGCATGAATCCATTAAAATGAATTTCTGGTGGTAAGAGAGATGGAAGACAGCTAGAATTATTATTATGATGAGGCTACGCTGAGCTGAGTGAGACGAGCTGAGAATTCTCTGCGAAAAGAAGTGAAATGCTTTACGAGGGCCAACTGGTTAGAAAAGATCAAGTGGTTGAGTTGAGTTGAAGGGAATATTTAGAATTTAGAAACATACACTACTACTACATACAACACAGATTCGCCATCACAAACAAAGTAAAAAATCTTTATTGGGTAATAACTTACAGAAGGCAGTTGTATTTTGCTTGCTTACACTTACATGCACACACACAGCATGTAAAATATGTTTGTTGCATGGAATCTTCGTCCCTCTTCCATTATCATTATCAAACATGGAACAGAGAGCGAGAGAGAGAGAGAGAGTGAGCGTGCCGAGAGTGAATTTATGTGATTTATAATTGGTACGTCCCATTTTAAAAAAGTTTTTAATTATGAATCTTGCAACTTGTTCTACATCCTGTTGGGAGTTACATTTACATTCCATTATTATTTCATATCATATCTATCCCCGCATCTTTTTGTATCAATCTACTTACTTACTCCTCTCTAATACTAGCAGCTACATACACAAACAAACAGCAAAAAGGCGATATTAATGTTTTGATATAACTAACGAGAGAAGCGCCCAGCATAAAAATGAATAAGAAAAAACCTTGTGCATCCGCAACCAGAGTAATTGTCTATCTTTTGGATTATTTTATTCAAATAATAAGAAAACTTTCCCCGGTTTCTGTACTGTAACTATATGATCTCATATACTTGGATGATAGCTGTAAATGAACCATAAAAGTTGACGCAGTTCCCCTCTCCACTCAAGTCCAAGTTGTTCAACTGAACCGAAATGAACCCATAAGAAGAGAGAAAGAGCAAGACAAATAAAAATCGTTTGCTCCAACTTGAACAAGAGGCCACCTTTAACTTCTTAACGTGTCGTCATCGTCAGCAATATTTTAATGAAGTTTTTGGTGGATAATTAAATGTCGTCGAGTCGATGTGGAGGTCAAGTGCTGAGCTGAGACAAGGAAGAAATCAGGTTTGCAATGCAGGATACATCACGTTACAAACAAGAAGTACCTAAGCAGTGTTAATGGGTAATGGTTTCGAATTCTCCATGAATCTCGGTATTACTGTTTGTTGCACGATTAATTTATTCATGATGATGAGATGACACACAAGTTTAAAAAGCGAGGTGAAATTGCAATAGAGCACTGCTCTTTCTCTCCTCTCGCACCCTTGCATTTGCGAGCGAGCAAAAATTGTTGCCATTTACCATCCTACCGCCACCATCATAATTTATCCTTATATGACGATTTACCTTGAGGTAACCGCAGCAAACATGTCCATCTATCTATTCGTTCCCACTTTAAAAATGTTAATTTAACCAGCAACAAGAACAAGAAAATGTGCCATGTTCATCATGTACGTGGTGTGTACATCATCGCAGAGTATCCTTCAACTTTCCTTCTTCGTGCTGATCATCTGGCTTGGTGGATCATCACAAAATATAATTGCCTAAGAGGTGATACTCTACCTACTCTTTTGAAAAAATATCTTGTCGGCTTTTTTGGCCAAATGTTAGCTTTGCCAACTTAATACTTTCCAACAAGAAGTAATTATGTTCACTTTTTCACGCTCGGCCATTGTGATTTTTAACGCCGGTGTCTCATAAACTCGTAAACTATATACACATTCATTCCCCAAAGTTATTATTACCGGGTGAAACGACCGTTTCGTTATTTTATTTTACTCGAAAAAATCTATTGCCAAGCAGCTTTCAGTTAGCTGAGTTGAGAGTTGCTCACTTTAGGAAAATTTTCCCATTAAACTAACCGAAAACAATTGCTTTGATACTCGTAAAATTAGTTTCATAAAGGGAAAATAAAAATTGAAACCTCCGCATCGGCTTCGGCATTGCATTTGGATTTCATTATTACATTACGGTCTCTCCGATAAGCCGAGTGAACGCTATAAACTGAGAATTATTATTTACAATTTTTATTTTCTTCGTCTAAAAAAGTTGTTAAGTTGATTTAACGGTTGGTTAATTGCTCCCCGATGAAGTCAATTAATTTCTGCATGAAACTCTTGATTCAACTACTGTGCAACAACAGCACTGCGTTCCATTCAATCTGCATACGTAGAATGGCGACTTTATCTTCTGTGAACAAAAAACGCAAAAAGCTAATATTTAAAAAAGGGCTTTTTTATAGCTTGCTGCTGTTACCTGTTATTGCTTATTACAAAAACATTACAATAAAAAGCAGCGAAAAAATGCTACTTCCATTTTCCATCCGTCTTTCCTTGAGAGAATAAAAATTCATCTTGATGATGATCGATCTGAGGCATGCATGTGCCTAAATACTTCTTGTTGCGCAGAAATGCTCTTTTCTTTCTTTCTGCTGAGCAAAATGGATGGATCATTATATATACACACACATAGATAATACGCTCATAAAATTATAAAGAATAATGAAAGTTATTTAAACGTTGTAGTGCTGCCTCGACTTTAAGTGGGGACCACACAGCAACAGAGTGGAAAACCTGAAGAAAATAATGCTATAACTATAACAATGTTATTATTATTATTATTATTGCCTCCATACTACCACCATACACAAAAAGCAACACAAAAAGTCTGGTTCTTATCTTTGCATAATACATAAAATAGCCGTGAGAGATCATTATAATGCTTGTTTTTTCTCCTTTTTACCTTGTAAAGTTTTAAAAGCTCGTGCTTTCTCATTTAAAAAAACGTTCTCTACTTGCAGCAGAATGCTGTAATAAACTGCTTTTTCAGTTTCACTGCTTCTTTCATTTCGTTTCTTTCTTTTTCCCCTGCTTTTTGCTATTACGATATGTAAGTACGTGAGCATCTCAGAAATTTAAGAGCCAGTTAATTCTATGACTATATTATACACTTAACTTATAATATCCTCCACTAGGAAAAACGATGACGATTACTTTTCTTGTTTAGTTTGAAAAAGAGGACTTTTTGGTCGCATCGCAGAAGACGAAACGACGAGACGAGCTGCATTTATTTGAAACGAAACGATGTTCCCTTATGAAAGAGCACCAACTGCGGAGGAGGTTTTGATTTGAATATTGCCTTGTAAATAATAAATAATGTACTACTTTTATTATTATTATTATTATTATTATCTGCTCCATGGGTGCAATGCCATGAAAATGAAAGATAAGGGAGACAATTTTCCCTGCGTCCTCGTCGAAGAAGAAGGATTGAGAACAAAAAATATTTAACAACTCTTCTGCTGTGGATAGATTTTGCATAAAAAGACTTTGTCAGAGTTTGCTGGGGATCACGGATCACCCGTTGAGAGGAGACACAGGGAAAATTAACAAGCTCGTCATCCTCAGCGATAGCGAGGCAAATGAAAGAGGGACAAGAGCGGGTGGACGTGACGTGGACAGGGTCGGTGGCACTAGCTAAACTTAGACTTAAACTTCAAATACGAAATAAAATAAAAACAACAACGGCGACGTAACAGAGAGATAATGTTTTATGCAACATGTTTGACTTTGTAACTCTCTTCACATGCAACATGATTTTGCAACAAATCGTACGTGTGTATACAAAGTATCTGAAAATAATGTGACTCGTACTTCATTATGGACACCGTCATGGTCGATAAATAATTCTTATTTTCAGCATCAAAATAAAATAAAATATTTAATTTTCATTCACGTCAGTAGTGCGCAGCTCATTTTACTTTTAAAATATTTTCGAGTAATAATCAAAATCTTTGGGCAGGTATAATGCAAATTGAAGGTTAATTTATTTATGATTTAAAAGTTAAAGTTCATCCGAAGAATTAAATATTTACACAAAGAGAATCATTTGTTATTTATTTCATGCAGAGATACAGAATTGAGAAAATTGGCATTTTTAAACCAACGGAGATTATTGCTCTGACTTTGGCAAAAATGTATCTCCCATCATCTTTATTTCACGTTAAAATTGTCATTAAATTTAAATGGCATGTTTTACAGTTGCACTTGCACATCCCACTGCCACTGTAACTCTACAGGTGAGTAGAAAAAGATTATTTTGCAATTTACCACACAGTGATTTGGAAAATAATCCTTAACTGCCACTGGAGGGCATCATAAAGGCAGAGCTTCCCTATTACCTGTTAATTTTAAGTATTTTTATTTCTTACTGCGTGTGTTCTTCTACGTACGTAGTAAACTAATTATTAACTCTTTAGATTACTATCACATCATTTCACAACATAAGGTCTGGCCGTGGCCGCCAGTTATCCGTAAAAATTTACCCCGAAGTCAGATCATTTCGATGGTCATTACATTTCACCGATGCAAACTGATTTTTTAAGGATTCCTGGAATCTCTTACCAGTTTTGCTAATTTACCACAAAATTCAAAATGCATAAATGCTAAGGGAGGCTACTGAAAACCTTGCCACAAACATTTCTTCGTGTAATAGTATTGAGACAAACGAAAGAGGAAACATGTTCATTTTACTTTAACAGAGGAGCCAGACATCAAAGTGCAGCACATTGTTTCTTTACACTTTTGGGATCAATCTACCCCCAGCTGCTTCTTCGTCAATTTTGATCCAGTCTAGAAAACTTGCACGATGATGAACAAGTCATGCCAAAAATCTCAATTCTAGAAAGACTTTTTAAGCTGAACTAGCCCTAACAGACTAGATATAGCATGCGAGAGCAGAGCTGAGAGGAAGTAACTTTCAGCAATTAGCCATGCTCTTTTTTCTCCTAGAATGTCAAACCACGAAGCCTCCGCATTACTCTGTTTGTGGCTGTTTCTGTCTTGTCTTAAGGTACCACTGGCACCACCATAATAAAATAAAGTCAAATAAAACGACATCATGAATATCAGAAGATTATCATTTTTGTGTGTTGACTTGACTTTGAGGAAAACATTCGATGTAACCTTCTTCATGAAAGATGCGCACAAGTTGATTTTTTTATTTGCCAAAAACTGACGATGAATATATCAAGGATAAGCTGAGCGTGAAACTTTTAAAGGAAAAAAAAAGTTCTTCTCGAGTGAATGGCTATTTTTCATATTGCTTTGCTCTGGCTGCATAAGTTGAAGCGGAGCAAGTTGAAAAAACGACAGAGATGCCAAAATGGGAAAAAGAGAAAAGAAGACACCCCATCGCGCACCTCATCAAAGGATCATTCGTGTCAAAAATGCGTGTGAAATCCAAATTCTAGCCTGCTTCATATTCTTCTCCACTGGCTTCTCATAAAAGAGTTGTAAACAATAAAAACTCAGTCGTCCTCCTGCTAAATTCTAATGGCTGCATTACATTACATTACAATGTCTGAAGTCTGAGGTAAACTCTGTCAGAAGAGCAGAGCTCACTCACATCACATCACAACCATGATCACATCACTTTTCTCGTCTTCTTCATCAAACAAGAGACGAAAACAGCAAAGATGAAAATCATGCAATGCGCTAACTAAACTAAACTGCGCTACTACCTTCATAATGATGAATAATGAATCGTGAATATAATAAATTCAAAATTTTGATAGTGAGATGAAACATTGTAAACAATATACCATATTTCATAGAAGTCATGTGCGAGACATATCATTAAAACAGTAGTCAGTCCAGCAACTTGTTTCTGCCAGCAGCAGCATCAGTCAGTGAGATGAGTACAGAAGTAGCCAAATCTCTCTCTCTCTCTTTGTGAAACACCAATAGCAATCCATCTCAAGAAGAAGAAAAGGCGAAAGAGGCGCATAGCACACGGATGGAGACCTACGGTCATCATATCGTCTCATATCATATCTCATCTTATTTTACAAGGAAAAAAGTCAATCCATCGCAATCACCGCCGCCATGCCACCACGAAGAAGAAATATTCAAGAGGCATAGTATCAGTGAGAAAATTTGCCGTCACGATTTCAAAATATTGCCTGAAAAAATCTAATTTAATGGTAAATATTACGACTTAATTCTAACTGGTGAATCTGGTGACTGACTACTACGATATGATATGATATGAATGTGATGTGATATTATGATATGATACGACAATACAAGACGTTGTGTAGACAAAAGAGAGGAGAAAGAGAGGAGTTGCTTCTCCTCTGTTCTGCTTATTCCTGGCTGCTCCACTCTGCTTCTTCTTTACTGTCACTGCCACTCAGAGTCAACTTTGTTTGTGCTCATCCCAGGCGTAATCGTAAAGTAAATACCATAAAGTTAATTTTCCCTTCTTTACTTTGCTTTGCTTTGTTTAGAACATTTTCTTATTCTTGTCTCACTCACCCACTTCACTAAGTTAAGTTAATACTATCGACAGAGTTCACTTCACACACAGACACAGACGGAGTAGAGAATGAAAAAGAAGAATAAAATAAAGTCGCCTTAAAGAACATCTTCATAATTCATAACTTTCAAACAAATCCACAATCCGCACACTTTTCATTTGATTTGTCCAACTAAAAAGTTGAAGTTATTGTAAGCATAGAAATTCATAAGCATTTCAAATCTGTTCTCTCATGTCAGTCTCTGTGTAACTCCATGCACCATTGAAAGTTGTGTATGAATATAACATAGGCATGTACATATGATGATAATTAGATAATAATTTTTCAAGCTTGCACACATTAAAGTAAAAAGAACCGGGTTTTCTTTTATTCTACTCTACTCTACTCTCAACTGAAAAAGGCGCTGGTCGCCTCTTTTATCCTCCCACAAAAATACTTGAATTTTTTTCTACTCTTTTTTCTTTCCACAATCACGCTGACGATCCTCATGATCATCGTGGCACAATACCACTTTGGATCAATCAAAAGCTTGCAATTGCAATTATGGCCAGTCTTTGTATGGAACCATAAAGGCAAGGAGCGAGTGAGAGGAAACACGATACGTGATGTGTATTACCATTTATTTTGTAGCAGCGGACAACGAACGGACCAAAGCCCTTTGAAATAACATTTTTCTTCAACAGTGAATGAGTGAGGAGAGAGACAGGCCGGGAGAATTCACGCAACCAGGCACACAACACAGTCAACTGATTTTCTATTCTTAATTTTTGTGCAGCCATATTATTTTCTCTAATACGCTGATTTCTACTAGTTGCGATGATAATGGTCATGCGTAGATTATATTGGCATTTTGGGTATTATAAGGAAAAGCAAAAGTCAAGATCTGCCGAGCAGTTTTCTTCTTGTTATTATCTCGCCATTCTTTCCTTCTGGCATCATATCTCCATCGTTTTCCGTCGTCGTCGTCGTTTTCGTCGTGAGGAGTCTTTAATCTTGAGGAGAAAAATGTTACATAATGGAATCGTACACCCGATTCGTTCGTGTCGTGATTTAACTTTGCTCACTTGCTGACTCCCATGTAATACTTTTGTTACAACTTTACCAGCTCACTTTTTCATAAATTTCGCATTTTGCCCATATTTCTATTGCTGGTTGGGAAAAAGCTCTCTATCACAATATTATTATTATTATTATCGGGATTGCTTTACATCTGCCAAAAACGATTTGAATACACACACCAAAACACATGCATAGTCGAGAAAAGTACATGTGGACATATTATTATTATAGGCTACACACCAAGTAAATATGTGGCTGGGAGAAAACTTTTGTCACGATCTTTTTCAAGCACAAAATTTGTTTTGCTCATCATTGTTATTTTTTATTATTACTGTTATTATTTTTCTGGAGAAAATTGATCCTTGATTACTGCTCGCATGGGAAATCGCTGCTTTGGTTTTTTTTTCAGAGAAGAAAAAAATTATATTACATATTATATTATTATACTGTTCGAGGAATTATTTTATATGTTATCATTTATCATATTATACGCTTGTAGATACACACGATTCGTGTACACAAAACAGAACAGCAGGAAGAAGTAAAGTGGTAGAGAGAGGAGAAGAGAAACAGAGACAAAAGCAGTTCCATCCCAGGTTCACTTGAGTCAGCCAGAGTCGACTTCTTGTAGTCTAGTAGAAGACGAATTATCAGCACATTACATTTTGTCTAACACACATTTTACAAGACGTCAGACAAATCGTCTTCGTAACTTGTCGAATGCTGTATTATATTAATATTAAGGTTATCTCATCTGCTATTTCATTTTTATTCCCCACTTTACCTCTGAACTGCTTTCTAGATTTCTTCTCACTGAGAATCTCCAACCAAAAATTTTCATCCAATCGAATGCAATATACAATAAAGATGTAGAAACTAAACTAAAGTGTAATTTTATCATGATCGTCCTTGTCAGTGTAATGTGGTGGATGGAGCAGAAGTGAGGACGCTCTGGTGTTGGTGATTCAATGCTGGCTGCATGATTCTCGGCTCCTCGTCGGAATGATCGTTCTCGTCAAATGAGCAAACGACAAGCTTCACATAAATGAAGTGTAATTTTTATGAAAAAAGGAAGAACACTCGAGTAAGTCAAGTTTGGAAAGTCTGTCTATGACTCTGACTCAGCCACCACCATCTTTTCAAACAAATCTCTCGAAAAAGAGGAAAGGAAATTGATGGACGAGAGAAGTATATTTGTTTTGAATTACTTCACATTATCTCAAGCAGAAAAGAGTGTTTTTCTATGCATCTCGTCTGCGTGTGTGCCGAGTCATCCTCATCATCACCATCGTCATCATGATTATTATGTATGTACTTGAGTGCTAATGCATATTCCATTTTACTTCTCATCACTTTAGAAGTCAACTCAAATCAGAATTGAAGAGGCGAAAGAGAGAAAGAGGAAGAGTCTCTGTCTCTCTGTCTTCCTCCACTTCTTCCACCGCCGCACCGCAAAGTTAAAGTCTCTCTTTCGTTCTTTCAAGAAAGACGAAGAGGCACACAAACATTGAGCATCCATCCACTGCAATGCACAGTGCACACACGTAACACATGACATGACCTGTAAAAAGCAAATGAAGATGAATAGCAAGTAAAACGAAGTAAGTCGAGTAAGTAAGTAAAAAATAGCTGAAGAGATAGCGAGAAGAAGAGTAACTCAATTAGTTAAACTGATTACCGTTTTGAAAGGTTTTGACATTTTACCCCAAAAACTTGTAGACAAAGACACGAGCCATATGCTAAAAAACTCTGTGTGTATTGCATCCATGCATTTTCCTTCTGTGTGTTTACTTTACATTCGGGCCAATTGATAAGGCCAAGAAAGAAAAAAGTCTTGTCGAGCTTGAAGTCTTGTTAATCAAAGTAATATTTACCACGCATCGAATTCATACTACCACCCTTTACTTTTCTGAATGGTGCACCTCCGCATCCGTTTTTTTATCAGTGGCAAAGAAAGAATTATGTGATGTTACCGAACATAACAACGACCGAATAAAGTTACTTAGCATATTATTTTTCCTTTTCCAAGTCGAAGTCGAGTCAAGTCAAGTGCTCGCCCATTCGCTCCTTTCTTGCTCTGCGCAACTTCTTGAACTCAACTCAACTACCCATCTTTACTCATTCATTTCAAAATCCCGACGAGTTCAAAAATGAATGTGATAAGATATTGATATGGACTCTTGTGTAAAAGTGTACTTAGGGTCTCAAATTTCAAGAAGAATATCATCTCTTTCCTCCTTGCCGCATCCATGTATCAAATGTAAACCAAACTTACCTAAATAAAAAATATTGAGTAAAAAACGAAATGGGAAGATGTTCAACAGATCAATACACATTCATAAAATTGTCATGCGTTTCGTTTGCAGTATGTACACGCGTAGGCTGGTGGAGGTGTAGACAAGGAACAGAAGTGGCTTAAGCGAGAGTAGTCAGAAATCACCTTGTTTACATCCTTGTCAATCTTGTAAACGCAGGCAAGACCAATTTTCCCCCTTTAAATGTTTTGGCATTTCCTAAGAAGAAAGTTGTCAAAGCTTTGAAAAATTGCTGTTTTCGTCATCTTATCTCGCTGTGCATTGCATTAGGAAAAATATTGAAAAGACGCATTTCCTACTCCTACGCCAAATTAAATCTGCAATCATTTAGAATCGATTGATTCGAATGTTGAAATGAAGTGTGATTAGCAATTTATCTTTTAGAAAATCTTGGATTTAATGCATCTTAAAAGGGAGCTGTGCACGTCATGTTAAGTTCATGTACCAGACCAGGAGTTTCATTAAAATCCTCCAACTGGAACAATTGATCAAGCAGATTGTCCCTTCAGGCTTCAAGTCAACTCTAACTTGAAAGAAAAGTAATCGGGTGATTTATCATTAAAAAGAGACCGTTTAAATGCCCAGTGTATTTAACTGATTAATTGCGAGACACTTTGCAGGCAGCCGAATTAAAAAAGATTTCTGGTATTTACTGGTAGTGTACATGGATAATAATTCATTGTAAAGAGTTTTTATTAGGTTGGCAAATGTATTGATTAATTGCTAAAAAATGATACTCACTCACTCATCTCAACTTTAACTCGCAATTGCCGTTAGGCTAATTACCTTACATCAGGCTAACTCTATGCAGCTCGTGATTTATTGGTTATTTACAGTTGTTGTACATTTTGAATGAGCGTGAAACTGTCAATATGTCAATCCGCAAGCTCGTTTCGGTTATTTCATTTCCCTGTAATACTTTGCATCCTTTTCTTTCACAACTACTTACAAGACTGACTTGCAAGTCTAAGAAGAGAAGACGCGTAGAGTTGTACAATTTTGTGATAAGTAGTGGATGCGTTGTTGCCTATTGCCTTTCATTCTCCACTATCGCCTTGTCGATCACTCATTCATGTTCGCATGTAAGGTACAACTTGTCATAAATATGTAGAAGGAGCAAAAGCAATCGTAGATCGTAGTAACTCGAAAAAATTTATTTGCATTTCTCTCCTTGTTCGTTTCCTCTAATATTTATATGGTATGAGCAATCATCATCATCGTCAACACACCATAATAGTAATAGCAATCATAATAATAATAATAAGCACACGAACTACCACATCTTTCTCTCAATAGCCTCGAAACTTATTAAGCAAGTGTAAGTGTAATTTTGGATATGTAGCCACATTACCTACGTGGTATAGATATGATATGAAAATGATATACATACCTCAGGCAGAGTGACTGCTGCTGCCTTTGAAGACGAAAAGCTGTGGATATTTTGCCGTGTAAAACGGCTGCACAAAGAGAAATGAAAGACGTGTTAAAATATGAAAAACCTCAGACATGAGACGTACTGACTGACTGAGTGAGTGAGCGGCAGAAAAGTGTGTGCGTATGTTGCTAATACAACTGCAGCCTGATTTGGTAGGTTATTTACGATAAGACGAGAGAGAAAGAAAAAACACGAGCAAACAATTTCAGCTTTATAGTAAATACGTACATTGTAGCATTCATTGTAGATTGCTTTGGCTTTGCTCTTTCTTCCTGCTATTCACAGCTCCACTCACTTACTCAACTTCAAGTCATTCACCCATCTTGTTCTACATGTTTCTCTACTTCCACACTTTCCATACACACACACAACTACCGGATATGGTATTCTTTACAGCTACCGGCTTCTCTCTATTTTGCATACATTTTCATAATTCCATTTTTCTCTCTCCTTGTTTCCATCGCCTGATTTCTTCCCTTTTGCCTTTTCGCTGCTTGCTCCCTGCCACGTCTTCGTGTGCACACTCTTTTTTATTTATCCACTTTTATTACACCCGGCCACAAAGACTTTATTGCATCCAATATAATCCAAAGACTCAACTCAAGTCAAGACCCAAGGAGGAAGCTTTTGCTTTATGCTTTAGCTTTACTCACTCACTTCGCTCGACTAAAAGCCACCAATGTTGTGTCTGCTGCGTCTTTTTATTTAAGCTTCAGCTCAGCCAAGACTTTGCTACTGTTAAATTACTTTTGTAATGTCGTTTAGCCTACGTAATTCTTTTTACTATTGAGAGTTTCAAGAAATGTAATTAATTCGAAGGTAAAGTGAGACTGAGATAAAGTTCCAACTGCACAAAGACGAAAAATCGAGTCATACAATCATGAATGTGGTCGAGACTGATTGTTATTTATTTTGCCTGCTGCCCAAGTTCTTGAAAACTTTTCTCCTCTGCCTCGTCGAGAACATGAGTGTCCCAAAATGGTCAATTTATTTCGTTGGGCTTCACAAAGTATCAAGCCTATCAAGTTGAACGTTGACAGCTTCCTCGTCAAATATGGAGAACGTCTTGTTATCAAAGAACGGCATTTTCGTTGTGTTTAAAGAAGATGAAACAAGAGAAGGGAAGACAAGAACTAAGAGACGAAGAAGAGCAAAGAGTAAAATAAAAATTGTGACTCACTCACGTTTTCGGCTGTGTAAATGATGTGAACAAATAATAATGTCTACTTGCGTGGCCAAAAAGTTTCTCTGATGAATTTACACATTTGGTCAGTGAGATCGGTTGAGCATGCTTATTTCATTTTATTATCCACATTTCGTATTTATTGCTTTTATTACTATCACCACTACAACTTCTGTGAGTGATCATAAAAAACCAACAACAGCAACAACAAAACGGCATTCATTCACCATTCAACAACGGTATTGTCCAAAAGCTCGCTCAGGGCTCAAGTTTTGTTTCTTGAGTTCTTTTATAATTTACTTGTTACCGCTATCATAACTTTTCTCCAACCACGAATCATTATCCTCCTTCATCATTCTCGGCGATAATTTTCTCTTACTGTTTTCATAAAATTGAACCTGTTTGCAGTGCCCACAGCAATCAGAGAACCTGTAAAAATGGCCGAATTGAAAAATTGTAGCAATAGCAAACAAAAGAGGAAGGGAGTCGCGAGTTGTGAGACGTAAGAGAAAAAAATTATTATTTCAAGTCGAGTCAACCAATAAAGAGAAAAAAACTTGTTCTATAACTTAATTATATGTCATAAGTCATAGGAAAAGGTATGGCTGCTCATTCATGAATCACACTACTAAAACAATATTCGCTTTTATTATAAAATGCTTGAATTTCAATTGAAACGATAACAATTGTGCGTTTTACCAACCACCAAATCATTATTATCAGGCAATACAATACAAGATCAACTAATAAAAACTTGGTTCACAACAAAATGTTGCTTGCAAAACGTTTATTCCCATTCATTTCATTATTCCACTACTTACACATAGGATAGCCGGTGTTTTTTGTTTTTGTCCAGTGAGTGAGTCTTGTTTTGTTATTATTAGTTTTGTAGGTGGCACTTTATGCAGCAATAAGGAAAGACGAGAAAGTTCTTTTTGTGATTGGGCGAGAAAAACGAGAGTAGGTATAACTCGCAAACAATGGGATCGCTAGTTGACACTTTGTCGCCTTTTACTTCCCACGTAGCAAAAGTTATGAAAGGCTTTCGTCCGCCTTTGTCAAGCATAAAATGTTTCTCGGCCCACTACTAGCAGCAGCGAGCTCGCAGTCACACTCTCTTCACTCAAACTCACAAGACTCCATCATAACGTAGAGAATACTATTACACGTTATTTAAATATGGCTAACAATAGCGAGTCTACGTTTGTACGTGAATGGAAAGAAGTTGGAAAACGAAGAAAAAAGCACAATTCTTTGGAAATATGAGTTGAGTTTCAGTTTTGTAGAGAGAGAGAATAAAAAGAGGCAGCAACTTACTTTATCCTTGTGTTTTTCTACTTTTTTTAGTGCGGCTTCGTCTTCTCCTACATACGGTGTGCCAAAAGCCTTCTTCATCTTTTGTGTCATTGTCGGAGCAGATAGAAAGCGTAAAAGTTACCATTAGTTAGATCATGTGTATTTTTTCGTTCAGTTCGGTTCACAAGAGTCACAGTGAGACAAACACACAAGTAGTACAAGAGCCACGTTTTGTATAAAATGTAGCTAGATCAAGCAGGCTATTAAGGAAGCACATAATCTGCTGGCAAAGACGCAAAATGCGTCCAACACAAGTACATACAAAAAGTCTATTTTTTCTTATAGGTACGTCCATTATAAAGACACATTTTAGTGGACTCGGCTCAATGTCGTTTTGAGACAAGAAGGATACATGCTTAACATAAGTGTAATAATCTTCTTCCTTTCACTCGCATCCCTTTATTTTTCTCTGTCTCCCTCAAAATAAGTGTTAAGTGGAAGCAAGGCCAAACCGGAGCAGATTATATATGCATATACCATACCACGTACCTTAATGCTTTTACTGTTAGCTAACTTGGAAGGTAGTAGTAGTGTGATGTGATGTGCCACAAAAACTACCCGTCTTGCTAAAATCAACACTACAATAATCTATGACATGGCATAGTGGTGGTAGTAGTCGTAGTAGTGCACCACTAACTAAAAAAGATGCATGCATCGGATCGCACCATTCATTCGAAATACGAGAAGTGGAAAGAAAGAGAGAGAGAAAAACACTTTGGAAAGAGTGTGCTTCCCTCCTGCTTTATTTTTCTTTTCTTTTTTGCAAGACGTTCCTTACTTCTCCTTTTTATTTTCACAAAAACATTATTGACTCTGGACGTCTGATGAACTTTTTCCAACTTTCTTCCTCTTTCACTTTTACTTCTCTCTGTGTCCTGTGTGTTCATTTTACACGAACAAAGAAAATACTACTTGCTAGACTTTATACACTGGGAGAGAGAGAAAGGAAAGAAACCTGACTATTTACGTCCGTAATTTTTGTTGGAGACTCATGTAATAGCGGTGTGTATGTGTATGCTAAGGTTAGTCTTAGTTCTGTACTTGATATAAACAAAACCGTATTTATGTTGGATGGAAAGACCTAATAATAGCTCGGCCACCCAAAAAAACTCTTCTACAACATTGGAATGGCGTTACTTAACTTTACTAGTTACAACAAGGTTTTTATATTATATTATTATATTTCATTGTCTCATACTCCCTACTGAACTGTGTATTATTTACAAGTATTGTATACCAACTGTGTATGAAGCTGAGCTAAATTATTTGCTACTTTTTAGATACTTTTTTATTATTGATTTACTACTTAAAATAATGGGAAAAGCAGAATGGAGTTTTTTAACCAAACATGTACTATGTTATGTACTATTCCCTTGTAATAGGAGCAGTGTAAGGGAAATGTGTGTACTCACTCACTCAGTCTTCATCGTCTTTCTTTGTTTTCTCTCTTTTCCTTGATGAACACTTTGGAAACAAGCTGCGCATTACCACTGCGGCAGACGGAAAACGTCCACTTTTTTCTCTAGTATTAGTAATTGAATAGAAGGGAGTGGAGAATTTCTGGAGGACGAGAGTTTTGTTTTGTATGTGTGGGTCTAAGTCTGAATGAGTTTAGTTGGGTCCGCGTGTAACAGGTCGGCTGGTTGCCACTACCATTACATTACACTACATTACTATCAAAGACACAATCTGAGAATCCCGTTCAATCATCAATTTCAATCAAGGCAGTTTTTGTTTCACTACTACTCACTCACTCACAAACGTTTCCCTTCAATCTGAATTTGCTGGTAACGTATTTATTATTATTACCTACAACTTGGCTTCTTTAGCGACTTGCTGCGACTCTTTCCCAAGTCGTGTTCATGTGATTGAAAGTAATAATGATTATAATGATGATGACGATAACTACAGCAGATAAAAATCTGTCTGTCTCATCACGGCGAACAAAACGATGCAAAAATTTAATTTGACAGTATAGATCGACTACTCGAAGTGAATTCCATTATTCGTTTTATGCCAGAGCTTGAAAATCTTCGGTTCGGTACTATTTTAATGTGCGAGATTCCCAGAAACGCAATAAATTCGTTGAGTTTTTAAAGCGTAAAAGAGTGCTTATTACCGGGTATAAAATACCGAATCTGCTCGAAACTTTTCTCAATACCGGTCTTTTATCGTTTTCAACGGAAGTTAAAGATTTAAACAACTTGCGTCAGTATTTTTTCCATTAAAAAACTGCGAAGAAGAAAAAAGAAGGGAAAAAGGAAAAGGCTGCGTTCTTAAAGCGCCAAAGGAGCGCACCATTTTTCTCTACCTGCTCTTGAATAGAATTTTTTAGAATCCTCTCGAATCTCGAATAGGAATAAGAGGAGAGTGGAGTGAGTGAGCCGGGACGATTCCATTCCATTCCGTTTCTCTAATACATTAGATATAAACTAAAAACGTCGAAATGAGCATTTATGACATTCTTCCCTATTCCCGATTTCCATCCAAATCACCTGCCACCGTCTTCTAACTGCATTACCTAGTGAACTGCCATAACGGAAAAAGCGAAAAGCTGAAAAAGAAAATAATAAGTCTTTGCTAGGAAAGCATGAAAGAGGCGAGAGGCAAGAGGAAGTTATGGTCGGTAAATTTTTGAGGAGTCAAGAAGATGAACTACCTCTTTTAGTAATAGTTGCAGTAGCAGGAATGGCAATAGGAGCGCAGGAGCCGATTGCTTAGGCTGAAGCGGTGAGCAGAGTGATCTGAAAGGAAGGGAAAAGAAAAGAAAAAAGGCAGAGGCATGGAGAGGAAGAAGGAAGAAATGGTGAGTGAGAGGATAAATGCATATAAATGTTTATTATACAACTAAAGCTTCCACGTCCTGGTTGATGGTGATGGTGCTATGAACCTCATCTGCAACATCCTCAATTCTTCTCATCACTATCGTCGTCGTCATCATCACCAGTGTGATCCAAAACGGCCTATTTAGCTATTTTCCCTCATCGTCCTTGTTAGCTGAGTCGAAGTCAGTGACATGGTTAATGGGACTCACAGCGAAACCAAAAGAAGCCAACTATCAGCTCAGCCTGCCGACTTTTTATTATTATATTATTATTACTTACATACATACATACAAAAGTCAAGAAGAACAAGCCATTTTCTCTCCCGCTCTCCCTGTCTCGCTATTTTTTCCATCTTTTACAGTTAAAGCTCAGGCTCCACTTTCGAGAAATCTCGCGGAAGGTGACGGAAAGGAGAGGAGCCGGCGAGCGGCAATGCGACGGAAGTGACACTATATTTCCATGTGAATAAATGAAATTGAGCAAATAGGCAATTTGGAGAATTGTGCTGAATTTTGATTTTTCAAGCAATATACTGCCATTTAGGGAATGTTGTACAGGGGAAAATAAATGGATGAGCAAAAGAAACGATATCCCTGAGAATGAATGAGAGGTGACCTGCCATTTCCAGGCAATCTTTTCATCATGATCATGGCGATTCTTGATTCCCGGGAAAACTTTATTTTTACTTTATTCATTAGATGGCACTTGCCTGGATGACTTGTATAATTGAAACATTGCCATGATAATCTTTGCCTTTTGTCTTCTCCAACCTCCACTGCTCTCACCCAACTCTCAACTGCTCTCGTCTAACTTGGGTCTGTGGACACGACTGTATAAACATTTTGACGTCCGCTATGACTTTTCCATGTTTATAAAAACAACTGGAAAAACTAACCGTGACTTCCGCTTTGAAATTGCCTATTTGGCAATTCTCGCGCAGCAGTAAATAAAGTGAGAATATTTCTTTCTCATTTCACTGGACTTCATTGCACAGATACAAGGCATCACTGTTCCATTGAGCTGAGCCAGGAGACCTCTGCCACCTCCATAAATACACCGAAATAAATAACATTTCGTTTTTCAAAGATAATCATCCTCTACATCATCACACATCACCGACAGCTAAGCTAACTAAACACATTTGATGAATGATGAATACCATCTTCCAAATTCCACATGAAGGCTTAAAATATTCAACATGAAATACTTTTAAATAAACAGTGGCTCCGTTGTAATAACTAGAAAACATTTGACAAACATTTTAGAAAAATATATGAAGCTATTCAACAAAATGTGGCAAAAGAGGAAGTGATCATTTTAGCATAAATAGTTGTGCATTAATAATGAATGCCTGGCATTCTATTCGCTTCAAACAGTCTATGAACTTCCCGTTGCCTTTTTAGGAATCGGGATAAAATTAAATTGTTACAAGATTGAAAAAGTCTGCGAACAAAAATGGAGAAAAGTTGACTGCTAACTGCTAACTAAGGTAAGTAAAGTAATACCTGTGCGAGGGTAATTTTCGTTGGAAGCTACACATCTCCATATTTATAAAACTGTTCAGATTCAGAATGGAATAATAATAATGTTGTTGTTGTTGCTGCTGCTGATGCGATGCCGGTGATGAGATGAGAGTAAGTAATGAAGAAAGTCATAGGATTTCCTTTTGCTACGCTGTGCATTAAACAAGACAAGTTTTTAAAAACAAAATAATTGGATAATGGTGATTTTGTTTTCTCATCTCATCTTCCACAAAAGGAGCATCGCAGGCAGCACTGGGCCAATATTTTTGGCAAAGTGAAACATTTCAGAAAATAAATGAGCCAAGACACATGTTCCCGTCGAAAAATTCAAGGAAAATACCAACAAGCTATTCATCTGTGGTTGGGAAAAATCACCCAGAAACTAATATCTCTTCACGTCAGCAGTTTAGTGATGTGGATTACAAGAAAGAAACGTCGACTGGCGAATGAACATAAACTTTTTGAATAGTGCTGCTTATTGCTGCAGCCAGTCAATGTGAGCGAGTGAATGCGAATCGTTAGCTTTTTCTCTCTCCTCGCTCTCTCACTCACTCACTTACTACTCACAAGGAAGAAGTAAAAGCTCTGCATAATGAAGTGCATCAGGCAACTTTGTGTGTGCCAGTGTTGTGTGTGTACTTTAATGCTCCTGTCTCTCGATTTCTCTTTCTCTACTAATATAATAATAAATATACCTTTATTTAGGAGGAACAGAGTCTAAACTAAGGCTATATAAGTATTATGCACATTGTGCACACACACAGACTCACGTAACGTAAGTAAGTGTGTGAGGCTCAGGCTATGGACACGGAGTAAAGTAACAGTAATAGGAGCTGTAATAGAACATAAAAGTTTTTCTCGGGTAACTCGGCACTTTACGGGTTACCTACTTAACTACACGACGAGAGAGAGAGAGAGGAAGAAGAAGAGAGGAAAGATGGGGATACACCCATAAAAATTACTTGAAGGTTTTTACCTTCTTTATTCAACTATGTGTTACACATCACTAGCACCACTTTTACTACTTCGCCACTCTTCTTACTACTACGACTACAACCGTTGCTGCCGCTACTTATTCACAACTCAACTCAACCACTCCTTTCCACTATTATTAGTAGACTCCTTCCTTTTGCATTCGAGATGCCCTCATGTCATTTCCTTATAGATGACGTACTGCTAAAATATTATCTAATACCAATATTCCTCTAAATATACAGACACCTACTCGCTTCCGCTTTTCTTTCTCTCTCTCCTCATTCCAACTAGGTACTCAGTTTCAGTCGTGGGAGTATCATGGTGGAAATTGTAATAGTAAAGTAAAAGTAATGCGTGTAATATTGCGTACGTATCTCTTCTCCCATTACTTTCTTACTTAAACGCTGAGTCGAGTGAGTGAAGCAGACATTGTAAAAAGTGAAACGTAAACGCTGCCAGTGGCTGACTCGTAAGTCGGGCATCAAGCTAAGCACTACTTGAAAGAGTAGTATGAGGAAAAGTGCTCTCTCTCTGCTGTTCTGCGTTGCCGAGATAAAAAAGGCATAATATTATTCCCATTTCATTTATAAGGTTCATCCATTTTGCAGTCAGCAGAGCCATTCAAGAAACGCTTGCATATGGTATTACGATTACGATTACTCGACTACTACTACACACATTTACTACTTCTTTACTCCTCCGACTCCTTCCCACTACTATCACTCCACTCACTCCACCACGACGACTGAATTCAAGTGAACTGAGACCGCCGGCATGAATTCATGCTCGCACGCATGATTTGGGAGGTTGGTGCTCACTCCTTTGCAGATATTACATTATGTTATTATATTACACTCTTGCACATCGTAACTAACTGCACATAAGTAGCTGTAGATATTTCCTCACTCTACATTTCCCATTAATGATAAGCAAAGAACGTGGATGACGACCAAAATGTTTTCCCCATTCACTCAACTCCACTTGGCCAGGCAAGAAAGCAATGGCAGGGATGGAGCACCGGCACTTTTTCTAAATATGAAAAACTATCCGTAGTAAGACTCCGTAGGCTGAGCCTAAACTATAAACATTTTTTAAAACCTAATATTAGTAAAAAAGGGAGAGAATCAAAAGAAGCCAGGAGTTTTCTCTCTTCTCTTATAAAAACTGCGCAGCTTTTTCGTAAGCTGGCTAATAGGATGGAGGTTAGATTGTCGTGCCATGCATAGTCATGCAAGCAAGAAAGAGGCAAAGAAATGAGCGCAAATCCTATCCAACGTTGCAGCATTCATTAGGAAGCATGTAAAATGAAAAGGAGCCAACCGAACCGGCATATCGAAAAATACCACGTTTCTGCCTCGAAAATGATGCCCATTAAAAAGGGAGACTCACATCAAGTCATGCATTAATAGGAAAAGTACCGCTGGATTTTTTTCCCTTTTCTGCAAAAATGCCCATTACTGCTAACAGACATAGGCATAAGACATAGACATAGAGTACGTAGTAGTAAGTTGTCTGCTAATAATAGTCTCAGAGAATTTTCCAGCCGTTTCGGCGAACCTTGTTTTATTTTTGGTACTTTTTTCCCATTTTACGTTCAATATGGATCAGTTACTGTTGCGTTGCGAATGTTCAGTTACTCGTTTACGACGAAGACCAGCATGTTTTGTGTGGGGGCGAAGAAGTCCTAAAAAGAGATAAGCATGGCCGCATAGTAGTAATAATAATGTAATGGCACATGGAATGTCGAGCCTCATTCACTCACACACACACACGGAAATACGAAAAAATAATAATAATTTTACCAACAAGAAATATATTATGCATAATGTGTTCGCAGAGCTTGCAAAGCTGTTTTGTAGTAAGCAAGGAGAAAGAAAAAATAGTTATAAAAAGAAGGAAGGGAACGTGTAATTCATAAAATAGTCAAAGAGATATTTTCTCTTTCCCCTCAAACTTCTCTTGTTTGCATACCCTTCAACGACATCCACTCACTCTTGCATTCACCGCTTTCGCTCCTTTACTTTACTCTGCTCTTCCTTGCCTTCTCAGGCGCACGCAGGCAGTCGGTGTGCATGTGGCACGCACGGATATCACACATTGTATTATCCACATTACGCTTATTTGCACTACTGGAAAAGTACTGCTCCTTTTTAATACTCCCCTCATCATGACAATTTTTTTGAAAATTTCTACTGCATGGCTCATTGAAGATGGAGGAGAAAATAAATGTTGTAGTTGTAAGTTGTAAGTAAGTAAAGGGAAGCCAGCACCAGAAGCTGGTGTGCTTTGTGCTGTACCACGAAGATTCCCCACTTATTTTATTTCGCTTGCCTTTCTGCACATTTTATTTATTTTTTTCTACATTTGCCATGATGATGATTTTAAGAAGAGAAAAAAAGATGCACTCTGTTCTCGTCGAGAGGCATTTATCAGGGCGGGGTAAAATGTCACTAAAGAACTTCCTTAGTATTTATTCTTCTTTAAGTAAAATTAAGTAGACACAACCCTGCTACAGAGTTTACGAGCTTACGACTTCATATCTTTTTTTTTTAGAAAAAGCACTCACTTCGTTGAAAAATACTTAAGTTGGCTGAACGAAGAAATTATTTAAGAAGTAAATACCTCGTTGGCCTCCACTCAACTCTGCTCAACGAGAATGCCAAGTGCGAGTGAGTAAGTTGTAACTTAGCCAGACGGAGGCATTTTCTTTCGTGCTTGCTTCGAGCATTAAAATCTCCTTAACTGAAATTCCAGGTGATGAATTATTTCTTGAATGCAAATAGAGTTGGCAATGAATAAGTAACGAAACACGAATCAGAGATAAGTTTAATTATTAAATTATTTTCTTGAAGGTGACGAGAATCGGTGATAAGAGAGAGAAAAAATATTTCAATTTTAATCTCGTACAATACAAACGTGGCCTGAATTTTATTGTTCCATTTTATTTTATACTTTATTAATGCATAATGAGGCTGACTTACTCGAAAACTGAAGCTGACCCGAAATAAAAAGGCAAAAATTCACAATTAGTTAAGCAAGTAAAGTGTTAGCATTGTCATTAGTTTGACTTTACTTTTCCTGCTTCACTTTTTTTCCTTTTAAGTTATTAGCTTAATTTCATTTACTCAATTCGCCAGGAACAATAACCAAATATGTAGAAAAACAGCACTCGAAACAGCTCAGCTCTTATCGAGGACGGGCAAAAAAGTTCACCATTTTACTTTACCTGCCTATATTGTACATGATTAAGCTGTATTGAGTCACCCTTTGGGCTTTTATACATTACATTCAATTCGTTGCTCTGTAACCTGGAACTGCAACAATTACATTGTTTGCAAAGTGGGTAATATAAGATTGTAACATTATTGTACGAATGTACAAGTGAGCAACAATGACTTGTAGAAAGGTGAGTTTTCCAGGTCCAGCCTTGTGTAGCGGAACATGCACGCCTAGTACATATGTAGCACAAAGTTATTACACTTTACTAGCTCATTATGCATGACAATGTGTGACGATGTAGCGCTACACTCGTCGTTACTCGTTTTGTTTTATTTTTACCTTTGTTTCGCAGCAATTTACAATGAAATGTGTTTTCTGTCATCTAAAAATGGGCTTTTCGCGTGCAGGAGCGCCGAGAGGCTATCTTAATGTAAACGCACGCTCATTCGTTCGTTCAAGAGAACGATTTTTTCCCTACAGGACAACAGTTAAAATTTTCATGTGCCTCTGGATCTGGATGATAATCAGACTAATGTAGAGAGCGGAAATGTGGGTAAATTTTTTTCTCTGCTTCTTAAGTTGATTGGTCAGCTAGCATTAGTCTTTTGTTGAACTGTTCATAACCATAACTCGTTCGGTGCGGTGCAACGGCAGTGGCAGCAGCAGCAGCAGCAGGAGCAGCAACACAGCGGGAGGCAGCAACGTTTTACTCATTTTTCTCCAGAAAATGTTACTATTACTCTCCTAATGATTTTGCAATAACATCGCTTTCCTTCCTTCTCGGCAGATAAAAAATATTCTTATTGTTTGTAATATTGACGGATGGTGATTATTACATTCACGTATCAGCTCAGCTCAGCTCAGTCAAAACCTTCACGGAGTAGATTAACTCCAGTTTAATGCTGCTCCACTCGCCTCTGAGAATGATAACAATGCGTATGTAAGTACGTAAGTAATGAAATGAGTGGAAGAAGGTGGCAAGTGAAAAAATCGCCTTGCCAAGCATTTACACACGTATCACTTTGCTCTGCTCTTCTCTTACTGCACTTTACTCGCCAAAACCACATTCACCTCAAACTTCGTAAAATATTAACACGAGTCTTTTTTTACCTAAATTACTTATCAAGTATTCCGCACAAAAACCGACATTTATTTCGTTTCTATCCATCCGCCTCGCGTAAATATGGAATTCAATAATGTGCATTTCTGCTAATGAACCATGGAAAGTGAACCTCCCAAAAAAACCAGGTCTTACCGGAAAAGCAATTACATATTATATAGTGATTCCTATCAGCTTGGTAAAATTCCACTAATTACCGTCATCAGCAAGAAAAGATATGGTGGATGTGGATGTGGATGGTGTGCAGTGAAACAAGAAAAAGCACGAAAGGAAAATGTGCTCGCTCTGTACACACATTTTTTATTAAACTCTGTGTCGTACGTACTACTTTGCATTAACGATAGTTAGTTATAGTTAACATAACCATAGCCTAATGCTTTCTCGCTTACATTCATTTTCTGGTAGTAGTACGCGTTTCTCTTCACCTCTACCTCACCTCATCCATATTTTCTATATGATAACTGGTGAAAAATGCTAATTTCAATTTTCGTCAGATGCATCAATGTTTACGTAAAAATCGTAATAACCATTTTCATTTCCTTCCATGCAACATTGTCTAACAAAGAACAAATAAATAAATACATACAGCACGCTTTAAGGCTAATGTATGTCCACTATTTGCATACTATCTTCATAATCATACAAGTTTCTTTCGTAAACCATCACTTAAATGTGGCATGTGACAAAAATGCTTCCATGTCAAAAGTAAAAGCTGTAGGAGAATGAAACAGGAAATAAAATAAAATACGGACGGATTAAAGGAAATTAAGAGGAGCCTAAGCATTAGCACAACGAACGAACACATTAACATGGTCACATCACACACGTACACGAATTGAATGTGGCTGTAGGACTTGAACTGAGCTCATTGTTCCAGTGTTTTTCCTTATTTTCTTTTCTGGACACATTTTTATTCACTCGCTCATTTTAATTCACGATATCGGTGTCTTGTTTGGTTTCGAGTTGAGTAAAACGGTAGGTAGAGGTATGATTAGTATTATTATTACTGGCACAGGTAAGCATTAACCAGAGAACATTTTCTGCTTATCACTTCTTCTCTGTCGTCGTTATAAATATTGAAGCAGTGGGTAATGGTGGTTCGTGCCAGTGAATACTTGCATTCCTGTTGAATAATGATGACGAGGAGCGAGCAGGCCGAAGGTGTGTGCAAACGCAAAGCAAAGTGTTCACCTATGTGCATAAAATGAAGAGCAGAGCAGACAGCCTGCTGCCTGCACACAGCCACTTTTCAAAGCATCTCTCTCCTCTGCTCCTGCAGTAACAAACCAAACAGCCTTTGCCAGGCCTTACCTTCCTCTTTCATTATGCATGCTAATATGCTCGAAACGGCTGTCTTCTCTTCCGTCACAATGTCTATTTTATATGTGGAAAATTGTCCGTTCGAAAGAGAAAAAACGCATGTGCTCTGTGCACACGTGTTCAGAAACCTCAAATAGGATTTCGGCTGGTGTGTTATTATTGATGATGATTATACCGATTACCTACCGTTAAGGTTGCTCTGCTCTCCTTATTATTCTCCTTACTTCTCCTATTCCCCGTCTACTTTTTAGGCAGTGGTGAAGTTTAGTGGAGAGGGAAACAAGATAAATGGAAGAAGACCATGTCTTACCTGAAATTAAACAAAAATTAGCGTAAATTTTTAATACTAATTTGCATGATTCAGGCAACAGTGATATTCCACTGTTATTATTTTATTGCAGCGAAACTCTAAAAAGAACAAGCGATGATGACGACGATGATGATGATGATAATGGGTAAGCAAGCAAGCAGGCGTAAGCAAAATAAATACTATTACATTTGCAAAAGAAGGCGATTATTTAGAGCACATGCAGGATTCTCGGCGTAATTACTAATTGCATCAATAATGCATAATAAGTGGTTTCAGTACGCCGTTCCTAAATACATGCATTAATGCGAGTGTTTACAATACAAATGTGGGTTGTGTGAAAGCTAAAGGAAATGTTGCCGCATTATCTTTCTCGTCCTTCTTAAGAGTCCTCGATGTGACCCATGAAACGAAACTAATGATATTTGCTTGAAAGTGTACCTAATATTAATATCTAATAACTCCTTTATGTCTCGAGAAACACTTTTTGTGGTCAGTTGGCAGAAAGAAAAGTTTTGCTGAAATGAAATAATTTTGGAGAAAATGCAAGGGGAATAAATATTTGGTGAAACTAAAACTACTTTTGCATTTATCCAATATTTTTCCACATTAACGTTTTCTACATGGAGCCATTAATTTTTAAGAGAATACCGAGCTGAACCTAGGTCTATAGTTTAAAAGTTTATTTGTGCACATTGTAAAAATGAGCGAATGAAGATTAAAATCGATAGCCTACCCTACCTAAAAGGTACATTTTGCGTTGTTTACATTACCCGAAAAAGTAGAAAATCCCTGTCCAAGAGGATCAATTCCATACCTCGAGAAATTATCCATTTCTCGGTAAAAAATATAAAACGCACGGTCCTTGTTCATGAGGAGAGAAATACACGTTTATTTTATGGACAGAGTGAAAACTCAGGAGTATAAAATCTGCGCAGCTTTTCGGTTTCAGGAGAGGATTTAAAAGCTTTCTAGTTCATTTGTTTTGCAGAAACACTTTCTATATTTTATATAACTAATAATCCGTTCCGCCCAATTGACCATACGCAAGATGGAATGGTTTTTGTTAATCGTCATTCCTGAATTAAGTATGAACGAACTAGCAAGTAGGAAGCGAGCAAGCGAGCAAGTAGTAGCAACTCGGTTCGATGACGGTGTCGATGTCGGTGTCTCTCTCTACTCTTCCACAGACTACTAGACTACAGACTTCTATCCTAGAGAAACATAAAATCCTCTGGCGCGCCGGAATGAATACTCCATTTATGGTTTTGCAAGAGGAAACGATCCTGCCGGACTTTTACAACTGCTCTTGCTTTCCTCTTCCTTATTTAAATACGTCGCTGTGCGGGGATGCGGACATGAGCTTACAAAATGTAATGTAGATACTGATATTGTGTTTCTACAGATTTCCTCCTCATCCTATCATATGATATGCTTATCGTTGGAAGTTGGCAGGATCGGAGAATATCATCTGTGGGGAAGGAAGGAGAAAGAAGGGAACACTTTTGATAGTTGTTCTATGCCTTCCTTTTTCGCCCCTAGGCATTTCATTGAGTGTGGAAGGAAGGATGGAAAAAGGGTGATAGTCGGTGGATGGAGGATGGAGATGGAGCGAGAAAGAAGCGAGCACAAAGATGATTTTTTTTGAGTAAGTAAAGTAAAGCGCCACCGTAATGTAAAAGCGCCGCTCCGTCGGTGAGTCGCTCGTTGGTGTTATTAAAAGCTTTATAATTTATCTCTACTGGTAAAATTTGATGTGTAATGCATGCCTTGTGGTCATATCGGGAGCACATAGCATAATTCCTCTTCTCTCTTTACTCAACTCTCCGTTTCCTTCGATTCACTCTCTCTCACTCGGCTTCAGTTAGTTCAGACTTGAGAGTGTGTGACCAAAGACCAAATGGATACCGGATGAATGTCCAACCAACTTACATAACATAACATCACAACAATTTTCGAATCCTGTTCAATTCCTATTCTCGTAGATACCTTTCTCAAAATATCTACATGCTTCACTTATCATCATCAACATCCTTCCACCGACTGTATCACCAATTTTCCTCAGTGAAGTAGAAGTGGTTAGTTGGTTGGCAGTTTGGCAGTGTTGTAGGTAGTCGTCCTGCTCATGATCATCCATCATTCAACCACATATACCAGAGAGACAGCTTATCCTGATAAATGGACGGACACACACATACAAAGAATGAACCAGTCGTACTCACAAAACACACTGAAAGAGAGAGAGAGTTGAGTAAGTGCGTTGCAAGAGAGAGAGAGAGAAAAGAGAGGTCCATAATTTTGAATCCCACTGTTGTTTGGATGAGTGACTGACAGCAAAGAGAGAGAGAGAGGAAAAGTATGCCGATGCCGACACACAGACAAGTCTTCGCCTTGCTTGTCGACTTCGACTCAATGAATTTCGTTTTGTGCAAAGCAAGATGAAGCATAAAAGTAATGCTCTTAACAGCATTACACTTTAATCATTCTTTCACCAACAAAAATTCTACCTCTTTCATCTTTTTTCTTGGCCATTTCATCCACGTATTCTAACTTTACTCCTTTGCAGAGAATTTTTTGGACACAATGTTTTTATTCACTAGGGGCTGTTTTATTGTCAATGTTCCTGTAAAACGGAATCGGTTTTATCTGCATTGCCCACCAATGATAAAAACCGCTGATTGGTTTTTTATAGAAAAGTGCTCTGGTCTGATGACTGAATACAACGAAATGAATCCATGTATCAATTACAAAAAATGAATCAAGCCTGTCTGAGCCCAGCTCACATTTGCTCTTATTGAGAGAAGATCGGCAGCAGTTATCTATGCTTTTTATATCCTACATATCAAAAGAAATGTAATTTTCCATGCTTTTCATCAATTCATGTCTTTTCACTTGATTCCTCAATTCAGGTATCAATCATTAGCATTCCAATCCGTTTCGTCGTTTCGTCTTGTTTCAAGATTTGAATTGAAGTAGTAAGGTGCACAACAATACACTTATTTGACTGTGTTTGATTTTGATTGCCGGAGTCAGAGACAGCATAAAATTGACGGACGGATGATTTGAATTAAAATAAAAGCCTTCCCCGAATCCCGATGGTGCGGAGAGATTCATTTCACAATACCCAGCCAGACAAAGCTGGGCAGTACTAGCAGACAACCGCATCGCACCACCGAGTCCTCCGGCTATCCATTTCACAAAGGCAAACAGACAATACAAAAGACAAGAGAGGGAGACACAGCATTAGTAATTCAAGGACATCTTTTCACCGCTTCATCACAATCACAATCGTCCCCATCATCATTACCAACATCTAAAAAATATCTTTAGTTAAACTTAAAGCCCTTTCAGCATAGAACGAACGAGCCAAAGTAAAGATGGAAATCTCTGCTTGTACGCAATAACAGAACGTAAGTTACTATTTAGGCTTATCATCGAATCCAAAGGATGTAGGTACATAATGATGTGATGTGCGCAATGTTTTCAAAGACAGTGACGATCAATGATGACCGATGTTTGTAGCAAGAAAGAACTGTCTCTGTCTTTCCTCAATGACTTTGACTATGACACAACAAGGCACAATAATAAAGTGCAGCAGGAGCATTTACACGCTTTACTTTTTTACGTTCCATATAAAATAGAATAAAATGCTCCCTGCTTACATGTTCATCATGGCTTTGTGAGCATGGATTGAAGCTCGGAGCAAAATAATACATGAAATCCTTCTCCGTATCTGGAGAACCTGTCTCAGTCACTCACTCACAACTCACCACGATTCAATTTTTTCTTCTTTTCCTGTCACTACTACCATAGTAGTGGCACTGGCACAATACAATAATAACTTGGAAGCATCGAGTGCCTGGAGAAATATCAAATCAAAGTCGACAGTAGGATCGTCATTGCCATCGTGATCGTCATCGCGTCATCATCTTACTCAACACTATCCGTATCAGGAGCAGAGTAGAAGCAGGGAACACAATAAAGTTCAACTTGGACCGTTGCAAGAGATTTGAGTGCCATTTGAAAATCAGTGTGCAGTCTCTTTCAATAGCGGAGAGGATGATGAGAAAGATGATGGAGCTCAGTGGGGAATGGTATTAGATTACTTTTTTCGCCCACTGCTCCACCATCCCTTATTGTTTGTAACCATGTTCATTATTCGTAATTACCATGCTCAAATAATGTTTGCTGATGACGCTGACGATGACGATAAGTGCACGTACCACAGGAGCAAACACATTACATTACTTACATTTAGACAAGCTCGGGCAAGTGTGCAACAATGACAATGGCAAAGTGAATCAGCAGTAGAGGATCGCCACACACACACACGTGAAGTGAAATAGTACGACGGCGACGGCGAGCACCACGAGCAATCGCAACCCAACAACCCCCATTCTTTTCTCGGGAAAAAATCTTAGGAATTTTCAAGAGGCTCTTTGTAAGATTTATGCACGTGTGACAATCTAGATTTTATCTCCTTACCGTGCACGTCAAGAAGACTCAAGGCTAACCAAGGAGGACACTGACTGACTTCAGTATGAGCGTACACGTAACGTAGACGTAGCCTTTGTTTAATGCTATCCATCTATTCAGCAGCCTGAGTGAAGACTCCTCCATCTCTTACTCACCACCACCACACATTCCACTTTCCAGTTATGTAGCCACGGATGTGGAACGTTCGTAACATTTCAAATTAACCCCAGCTTAAGCTTTCACAAGTTGCATTGAAATAAAAAAACAGTTACCTTTGCCTGCTTTTCACCCAATATAACAACAACGAGACAAAAATGTGTGTCTGCCTGCGTGCGTGGGTTTTCCTCTCTCACTACTCCTGGAATGAATGGAGGTTATTACTGTTACTTACGAGCGTGATGTGTGTCTACACTGTACACAGCCAAGGAATCTCTTCTCTCTGGTATTTTTTCTGGAGCACTTGCACACATTCTTTGTTCCGTCTCCACTCACAATATCTTATCTTTCTACCAACCAGCACATTGCGCACAGACAGGAGGTGCCATCCCACGTAAAGTGAGCTTCTGGAGTGTATTTGGCATAGGTTAAAAGAGAGGAAAGGTTACAAAACGTGGAAAAGGGGAAGTGTGTGATTTTAACTAAAATCGTGCTGTGTTTGTTTGTTGACTCTAGTTACACTTTGTACATACTTAAGAAAATCCCGGATTTAGATCGTTTGGATACGTACCTATCTCAAAGAAGAGACTGCTTAAGCCCGTACAAAAACATTTCGAATGTTAATGCAAGATTAGTTTACATCTGTTTGAGTAAGGGTTCAACAGAGCATTGAAAACTCACTATTTTTCAAACGAGCCAAAAAAAATCAATTTCTACTTTTCAAATAACATAAAATAATAATTATTATTGAGAAAAATCCACAGTTTGGAATTCAAATTCAATACATTTCTTATACAGTGACTAAAATATGGCTCAAAAGTTTGAACGTCATTTTGGGGAAAAATTGCGGCTTTTACTGCCATTCCATTCCATTACGATTACATGGACACATTCCGGGCTCATTCTGCTTTGCCTACTATGCCTGCATGCATGTAATTTCAATTTTCGGAGAGAAAGAGCGAAATAAAAAATGTTATTGCACATATCTTTTCAGTTTTTCTTTCTCAAACAAGTGCAACGGCCAAAACCATGAAAAAATTGCTCAGCTCAAGAAAACGCAGAATGTAAATGTTCCCCTAAATTTATTACCAATGAAAAATAAGCGAGCACAGCAGCGTAAGTAACAGCGGACGACCAAGGCAGCTTCTCTATAATCTATTGTATATAGTTTTTTGTGCGATAAACAATATAAATATAAGATAAGGACGAGACATCCGCATCCACTTGACTGAGTCGGTTCTGGTGCTTGGGGTGGTAGCGGTGGCGTTGTCGTCCCACTCTCCAATTCTTTCCTCATCCTCCTCAAAAATATTCCAATCATCTTAAATGAGAATGAAAGGAGGAAGCGGGGAAAATACCAGGAAGACGTTCCGTTGCGTTCGGTGGAACAAGTGTGCGAGGCAGGCAGGAAGGCAGGGAAAAAGTAAACGACATGCAGAGTGTATGCATGCATCACATTACGCTACGTACTTTATATTACGTACCTAAGGCTTTTTGCATACTTACACGATATTCTTTTTGTCGAGCACGATCCGATGAAATCAAGACGGAACGACTGACGACAGATAGAAATGCTCGAGTAAAATTTTCTACCTCCATCCAACAACTCCAGAGAGCAGAATGAGTGAAGAAGTCAAAGCACTCAGTTTGTCTCGTCCAAATTTCTCCCAGTAAGAAAAAGAAGAATGAAACTCAAGACTGAAAAAAATGACGGAAGGAAAGAAAAGTTGTGTAATGCAGACTAAAAAAATTTCTTGCAAAAGACAGGAGACGCAACTCATCAAAGTCCCACCGAGTCCTTATTATATAATCTTTCATCAGGCGGACATGAATGAGTGAGTAGTAATAGCAGTGCAGACATTCTTAACTCTGGCGAGATTATGAATGTACACGGTTTTTAAGTTGAGAGGAGACGGGCCACCAAAGGGAAATCGTTTTTGGTGATGTAAAAAGTACGTAGTAAGTGCACAAACTACACGGCTTACAACACACGTATTAAGATGATGAGAAAAAGGCATTTCGCGTGTTTGGTAGCACTTCGTTCAGTTGAGTTCGTTTCTTTCTTGGAACACCTACAAACTTCATCTGCTCACCGTACATATCTAATATAAGGTATTGTGTGCATCTACTTGTGATTGATGCCCGAGAAGTATAAAGTTATATCAAGTGAGTAGTAAAAGAGCGGAGCGTTGTTTACGCTCAATCGTGGTTTCGTATTCAGAGATATCGTGGAAAGACACAAGATACGAGGACGATATCACGACGACATGATCGTCAAGTCATGATGAAGCTCTTGTGTATACACAAATTTGTGTGTAAGAATTCAAATAAAAATTGTCTTCATGCATGCAGATGTGTGTGTGTGCAAGTTCTTACTTACATAAAAGTTGTTGAGAGATGAGCAACTGCTCTTTTCTTCTCCCTTTCATCCATCGCCATCACATCGCGCATATCGTCGTTGTCGTCGCCGCTGAGACAGCATCAGCAAACAAGCCAGCCGGTTTTTGCTCGCTCGCTTGCTCGCTCTTCTCTTTCTCTGATAGCGATGTGATTGCTCACAACATCAGAATCAGATATAAGACAGAGAGAAACGCTCGTTTTACTCGCGTTGCGTTATCTTATATTGTAAATAGACTTCTCTTTCTTTTCTTTTATACCGGCATCACCAGAAGTTGTAGCGAGTGAGCGTGTAGCACTCGCTCAAGTATTTTGCTACAGATTTTCTTCTTCCTCACAAAGCTGTAAGATAATGCTTCTGTTCTCTCCTTTACTTCACTCTTCTCAAAAGGTTTTCTACGAGATGCCAAAAAGGGTTGGGCTGTCACACGTCCTGCCAGTCCTTTGTCATGAACCGCTTGAATGACGCAAGAAGTAGAAGAAATTTTTCATCGTTCAAATTAGTGAAGAAAAGAAGAAGCAGGCAAGTAATCACGTAGAAATCGAGAAAAGTGTACCACGCCATTTTAACCTGATTCTTATTATTTTTATTTTCGTTGAGATGAAACACAAAAAAGAGACGACCAACCGAGACACGTACTTTATAATGATAAGCAAAGCAAGTGAAAGCACTATTTTATTTATCAACGCGAAACCACACTGAACAGCGCAAAAATTGTGGTAATTTCTCAGTTACATAACATAACGTACGACATACATCTACATCAAGATTCTAGTTTACACGGAATGAAAGGAAAAAATGCCATCATTTACATTGCAGATGAAGCGAGAATTTAAATCTCAATATCATTTTACATTAATTGAGGCTGCCATTGATATTGTAGAATTGAAAGAATGATAAATTAAGATATTTTATTTACTCGGGAGATGAAGAGTGCTTTATTTCACTTTGTTATGCCTCCCGCTGTTCTCTCCTCATTCGAGTCACTCGTGTCTCACAAAAACTTCATCTTCTTGCTTTTCGTTTAGTGCAGCGGGAGGCTTTGTACAAGCAGAAATGTGGGAATTAGAAAATTCACCCATTTTACTTGATAACCACAAAACTGCGAAGAGAACGGCTCAAACGAAAACAAGAGCGAGCGTTAAATACAAATCACGAGAACGTGGCCGCATTAAAACTCGGAAAGCCTTGCACGTACTGCCTCTTCTCGCTACATTCATTCATTTCTCCTTTCATATCAAAATCATATAAACGTGTAGCAAGCAGAAAGCCATAAGTAAATATGTGCATCGCAACTTTTTGTTTGCCCGATAAGTAAAGATGAGTTATGCACATGTAGAATGTAGAATTTTATACGGAGTTAGGAAATACTGGAGCAGTTACCTAATCTCGTATTCTCTCTCACGTCTACAAATCGAACAAGATTACGCCTTTTTATTCGATTTTCCTTTCTGAAGGCCAAACGTCACTTCCGCCGCACTGATCGCTCATTCTGATGTGGTTTCTTTCAGATCGGAAATAAAAAATTGAACTTTGTGTAAACTTATTAATTTGAATTGTTCCCTTGAATTCCACATTTTTCTCTTCTTTCTTTGTGACTGAACTGTGTGAGTGAGTGAATTGTCAATAGGAGAGAAACGAGAAAGTTTCCCATTTAGCCTCAAAGCTAAAAGATCCATCCCATGATTCGATCAGTAAACTTTACTCTGATACAAAAAACGGTTTTCTTTACTTGGAGCAGGATTTTTCTCTGTCTGGCCGAAAAAGTGTTATCATTGAAACATTGGACATAAGTATAAAGTATTAAATGGTGAATTTATGCTGAAAAGAAAGTTAGCTTTCTCAATCAGCATTTTTACTAGCTTTATTATGCATTTGTGTGTATTGGTGGTGGTGGTGGTGGGGCTGGCCTTCTTCTTTGGCGCGCCTGCCTGCCAGCCGAGATCATCAATTTGTGTCAAGAAAAAACTGCAAGCTGTTTCACTTGCGACCTCCTTCCAGTAATGTAAGTGGCAGTAGTCAGGGATAGATTTCCGGTTAAGAATTTCAAAGCAGGAAAGCCCCTTCAACCATTTCCTCTTTCCCTTCATTTTTTTGACCGTTTCTCCTTCTTCTTTTTATTTGTGTGGTCGCTTGGTCGTCGCTTGATAGTACTAAAATAAACAGGAATGGTAATGCACCAGAAAGAAGAAAAAAGGCAATGAAAAAGGAATGAAATTGCGATCGACACTCCACTCTCCATGCCTTTCCCTTGCTTACGAATAAACTTCTTCCCATTCAAGTCAGACTCATGAATCAAGAGAAGTGAGCCACAAAAAAGGAGCAGCACAGCAGCAGAAATGTATGGCTGCTGCTGCTACTTCTACTACTATGGCTGTATAGTGACGTACTCGAGCTTCTTTTTCTTTGCTTGCTTTTGCTTTTTCTTTGCTGGTAATAACGGAGTTTGATATATTATGCAATGTGCAAGTCCATAATAACATATTATGGATGTCAAAATGAATGCCCAGCCAGAAGGAACGCCACCGAACAAATGGTTAAGCTGCTGAGCCGCAAGAGTAATATATCAAAAAATCAGGCGCAGATGGGCTTATTTGTAATCATTACCGGCTAGAAAGAAGAATAACATTAAAAATGGTACTTTTCGATTCTCTTTTTTCCTTTCGCAGTTACTTCTGTTATTTATACCACACACCGAGAGAGAGAAAGAGCTGAGCTATTCTCGGATAAGCTATCTGACGCAAGTCGAACGCAAGGAATAAAATGAGTGTAGCACTTTGAAAGTTGGAAAAACTCCGTGCTTTGTATGTAATTGATTATATGTAGATTTTGGTTGAATGGTTTTCTAACGGCGGAAACAACGGGCACACAGCTCACAAACAGAAAGTATCACAATGAGCTTTTGCTGATGCAGGCTGCTTTGCTCTCAGTTGAGTTGAGTTGAGTCTGCTTACACACACACTTCAACCTTTCACACAGGGAGAAATTCATTCCAGACAAAAAGTTACATGTGAACTGTATTATTTTCGGTGGTACGTCGGTTTAGCTCAAAATTGCTATATTATTGCAACTAGCGCATAACATAACATAACGAAAAACATACGTACGTAGTAGCATCACACACAAACAGTTCTGGCTCTGTGAAAGCAAAAGCAACGTTGTACCTTTTGAAAGGCTTGGTTGGTTGGCAGTTAAATCCTTTCTCTACACACATGTTATTTTCCTCTGAAAGTCAAAAAAGGATTCCAATTTCCATGTCTTTTGGCTATCCAAACGGATCCCTCTGTTTTCTAGTTCAGCTAGCACACTACCGTTTTAAAAGTAAATTCTCAATTTCTGTCTAACCAACCACTAACAATGTTCACTCTCTTCCACACCAGACCTCTTTTCTTTCTCTCATCTCTCCTTATACTCACAATATCTACGGACATATAATAACATAGCTTACATTTTATAACGGACAGAGCAGCAAAAACTTGCAACATTCATCCGACATTGTCCATCTTCCTTTTTTTTAAAAAAAAAAGACCAAGAAGAAGGAAGGATGTTTTCGGGATGAACATGAACGAAGGATAAAAAAGATCTCTGAGAATCATGTAAGGATACATAATGTATTTCCATTGTATACATGTATGCTGAAATCACAAGATCTATTTTTCTCTCTGAAAGAAAAGAAGGAGAGAAATGCAGAAAATATTTTTTTCGATATGAGAAAAGAGAGAGAGACAGACCGGGATAACCCAGAAGAGGAGGTATTATCTTATATTGGAAAATGTTTCCACTTTGCAGTATCACGGCAGCAGCAGAAGCAGCACCAGCATTTATTATCATGCATCTTTCGCTTTAAAAAGGGAGACTTGGATTGTTTGTTCTCTATTTCCTTTCTATATTTCCTTTATTTACAATCTACATGCCTCCACAAACATAAAAAGAGCCATAGCTTTAGTGATGTGATGTTAGACCATTATGCATTTTCTCCTGGAAATACATACCACGAGCAGAGCAAGAGGAAAGTGAAGGAGCAAAAGAGGGAAAAGTATGAAAAAGAGACAGTGAAAAAGTACCCACAACAGCTCGTAAATCACACTGTGAAAGAAAATCTTATGAACAAGACATCGATCACTACCAATCGATCAACTGACATATCCTTTCACGTAGGTTGTGCTCTGCAATAAGAAAAAAGGCGAAAAGGGAGCGAGTGAGAGATACGTGTGACTACTACGAAAGTTAAAACGCTCTTTTTTCAATTCATGCATGTACATATGTAGAAGAAGAAGAGGAGGAAAGTGCACAAATACAATGCACACTGTTTGCTTGCGTGCATTCTTACATCCACGCTACATGAGCATGACGCTTCTTCCTTTTATAACTTTTTCTTTCTTCTTTTACTCTTGTCGTTTCTCTTGTTTCCTCCCATTTTTCGTCCTTCTAGTTTCACTCGACCGTTCATTCAATCACTCAACTGACTCGGGCATCTTTTTTATTGCAAAAAGGAATAACTCACATTTATTGATTTGAAAGAGTTGAAATCTTTTAATATACCTAAGTAATGGTAATCGTCAAATCACAACGTAGGCAGTGGAAACGGAGCAAGGCTATATTATGTGTGTATGTGTACGAGTAGAACACTGGTGGGAATAATCGGAAATCGCATGAGACACTCAAACTCTAATTCCACAATAAATACTCTTTACACTTTACATACCAATATGCATGCAACATGTATTAAAAAAGCTGTAAAAAATCAATGTAAATTTTCACCCACTATCTAGACCGAGAACGGTGTTTTTCGTCGTTCAAATTTATTTACCAATAGTATTTACTTACAAACTTTCAGAATGGAATAACGACACAAACGGCCATTTAATATAGATACGGAGCATATGCCAGCACTTTATTTATTTATATTCTCATGTTTGCTCATTGAGAATTCCCTCGAGTGTCAGTTATATTAATGAAAGCTGGAGTGCACAGTGCACACACAAAGTGAAGGACAGACAGCAGCAACAACAGCAGTAGTAGTACTGAGCTCGTCCTGTCCTACAAACTCTCTCTCTCTCTCTCTCTCTCTCTCTCTCTCTCTCTCTGCGTAAATGTTTGGGAAAAGCTGATACCAGGAAAAGACTCTGGGTACGTACTTTTTGTACGCTGTACGTTACTATTGCGATTGCTTCTACTGGAAGAGGAGCATCGTTGATATCGTGAAGGAGTGCATAACCTTCAGAAAGTCATTATATATTTAACCCTCTTCATTGCACCTTTTCCTTTCACAATACCTAGTTTAGTACCCTTTTCAATTTTCACTCTATTACCTTTAATGCTGCTAGTATGTCGCTCACGAGAAATTTGAGTGGACACAAACGATGCTAACTGAATATCATAATCGTAAAAAAATTCTCAGCCAGCAGCAGAAGCGAGCGATATGAAATGAATGTCGATTCGTGAAACTTTATCACTTTATGGAATACAACGAATGAGTGACTGGAGCAGCAGCAGCAGCAGAAGCGTTTCGCTTTGGAGACGTTAGTAATGTCTTTGCTTGTTTTCGTCACGTGTACAAGATTTCCTCAAAACTTTGACACTTTACAATCTTCAGGCTGTATTTTTTTTTCACCGGATCTCACATAAAAGTGCGCTGCTGTGTGTGTTGAATCTTTTATTTTTATGAGCTTTTAACTGACTACCTACGTTTTCGAACTGATGCAATACGAATGGGAAGAAAAGGAGGAAAGGGGATATTTTGATGTAAAGTTTGGAATTTGGAAGGTGCGAGGAATGGTCGCATCACATCGCATCGCATTGCCTCGCTCTGTATTTCAATGTCTGTCTGATTTCCCAGGACCGCATCTAAAAGGTATTCCCAATACGCGCTATATTTATTTTACATAATGGTAGCCATCCGAGCAGAAGAGAGTGAGTCGGTGGGCAATAAAAATATATTTTAGCCAGCTTATCAATACATAAAATGTGTGATGGTGGGATGGGAAAAGAAGGGAATTCAGAGAAAAGTGGAGCACCTTCGACAGAACAGAGAGTGGAGGAGGTGATGGTGATATTTGTACATAATATACGGAATAGATGGAGCCGGTAAAATCATAAAGCATTATTGCCTCTGCACTATTGTAGAGCAGAGCTATAGTCAGAGCTGTTTGCTGCTACTTTACTTTGTGCTGGTGTTAGAGATAGGAAAGATGAAAATCCATTACATATCGAAATCCTTGCGGTGGTGGTTGAAATCCAAGTCTAAAGAAGAAGACGAGCGAAGGAAGCATCGGAGGGAAACAAAATTGGCAAAATTCTCCAATACCATAATATTAGCATACAAAGTGTATTTGTCGAAGGAGAAAAGCTGGAGTGGAGTGACTGGTAGAGAGGCACAATAATAACATTGGCTACAATACAAGTTTTTACTCTTTCCTCTGTTTTCCTTCCACTGGCAAGGCAAATTTAAGACTCAAGAAGTAAGACAAACTTGACAGTTTTAAGCCCATCCCATGACACTTGGAGCTTTGTGGCAGCGTAAGACTGCGTTGCGTAAAGGATGCATGCACACATAACATAATCTCATGTAATGTTCCATGTTCCATAATACATCTCACCTAGCTCTCTCCTCAACAGAAGATGTAGATTGTGCTGCGCCGCACCAACTACAAAAGTACAAGGAACGTGAGGTGCTGCAGAGCAAAAAGGAGGAGGATAATGGAAAAGTAGACATTCATATATAACAACAATAATAATAATAACACATTTGTTTGCATTCGCCTGCCCTGCTCGCGGATCTTTCCAAAGAAGCTACTATAATTATTCAACTCCTCTTCTATTTCTCTTCTCCGCTCCGCTTCGTGTGTCCGCCTTGCTTTCTCCTACTTTCTCCACTCACTCACATACACATGCATGCAGCACACACTCCACTCTCACTTTCTCCTGCTTTCTCCTTCCACTGATTCCTTCCCGAAAGTAAAACTTTTTACTTATTTTAATACGCCGTAAAGTAAAGGAAAAAGGAAAGTAAAGTAAAACGATTGTGCTACTGCTGCTGCTGCTAAAAAAATTCCAAAGCTGCTGCATGCATGTTTCACTCAGTGAGTCGCTCACCAGCTTTTTATCATTCTACCTAGAAAAGTCAGCAGAAAAGTCATTATAATTGCTAATTGCAATGTAAAGGGATGCTTGTTTTATAAATACGTGATGTACATAATATATTTATAAAGTTTGAGCAAAATGCACGCACACACAGCTCTTCTTTAATTCGGTCAGATGGGTTCCGCTGACTAGTATTTTTCTACTTTCCTATCACCATCATCATCAACAACAACATCATCATCCGTCGTACGAGCTCAGCAGGAAAGTTACTACTGGGAAGGAGCAAGGAGAGTAACATCTTCTTCGTATGATGTGAGAGTGACTTAAGCTACTACCTGAATAAATAACCAGGAAAAAATAGGGCCGAGAAGAAAGTTGAGCATTAGAAAGACGACAGAGCAAATTGAATATGGAATTGAAAAACAACAACGTCGGCACGGCCTTTCACAGCAGATAGGAAGCTTCACTTTTTTGGACTGGGAGCCACTTATTTAGGTATCTACGTGGAGAAAAGCCCGTTAAAAATCTATATCGCCATTACATCGCCTTCGCTATCTCCACAGTTGGTCGGCAATCACTTTAGTTCTGCTAGTATGAAAGAAAAGCAACTAATCAATAGAACAGACAACTTTTATATTAAAATTACAGTCCTTGCTTTATCTACTGATGAATAGTGCAGAGTTTTTCCGTTTGCCGTTGCCGATGCCATTGCCACTGATAAAGGATGTCCCAAAACCATAGATTCACCATATTTATCTAAAACATTATTATGTAATCCAACGAATTCGTGTTGTTTGATGCTTTTGGAAGTGTCAACTGAAGAAAAAAATTGCGGAATTGGTATGGTCAAAATAATGGAAGCTACAGGTATTTCAATTTTTAAACCAATGTGAGTGTTAAGCTTTTGGGACAGTTATAATAGTCGTTTTTAAAATTTGACTTTTGTGCATTATGATTGGTAGCCCAAAGTTTGTGTGCGAGGGACTTTCTGTACGAAGACCAGCTGCTTACATATATAAAAACAGGATATTCTAAAAAATAGGGTGAATCTATAATTTTAGGACAGACTTTACATACAACTTAAGAACCAACCAACTTATCTAATCTAATACTTTTATAAATAGAAAAAAGGACATCATCGTATCTGAGGAGTGAGTCTGGGAAAAATACAAAAATTGTTGTTTCGCCTACTAACAACGTAATACAAAGTGAGTCAAGCTGATAGTAGTGGAGAGAAAAAAAATGAAAAGAAGATCGATACATACTAGGATAGTAGTAGTCGTCGTAGTAGTTGTAGTGACTCGTTCGTAGTAAAAGTAGAAAGAAAGAAAGAAAAAAGAGAGGAAGAAAGAAAGAAGCGGCAGTTAGTTTACAGTGCTGGTGTTACTTGTACGAACCTCATTTTCTGCCCATATTCATCCCTACTTTACGATACGATATTCCCTGCATTACATTGCACACAGCTTGATCTATATAAAAATAGAATATACATAAAATGTACTTTCGTGTTTTCTATTCCTACTATCGCACTCACTTCACTCACTTACTCACACTCACTCAGTCAGTCTGGAGCGGAGTAAAAGTAAAGCCTTTGCCTTCCTTATTCTTCACTTTTTTTTTTTTCTTTCTCCCGTTTTAAAGAGAAACTCGGAGCATTGCCATTGCCATTGCCGACGTTTTCCCTTTCTCTTATTCTCTCTCCCTCTCTTCTGGTGCAAGGAAAATGGATGGTGAACAGCAGGAGATATGCTATTTCAGTGAGCTTTTCTCATCGGATCCGTCCCAGTTGACGTTCATCGCATTTGATCAACTGTACGCAAAAAACTACCTTGCTCTGAGTTCGGATTACTTGCACTGTTCAAGTTATAGAAGCTGTAGGGAGAAGAACAGAGGAGCATTTACTGGGGAATAGGAAAAAAGGAGAGGAAAGGACGACAAGCAGAAGACGTCGTCGACGAGTGCTCCACACACACATTTTTTAAAGGGAACGACCATTTTATTCTAAATATAAGAAACTATAATAATATCTCGTGTGAGTCTGAGGGAGTCGGTATATTTATTATGTGTTTATAATCAGTATTTACCACCGGCACTCCACACACTCACTCAGTTATGTATAACACTCCGGCCCGGCGTTATGCTATGTTATGTATCCATTCATCCAAAATATAAAATGAATGCGTTTCGGGTTCGGCTCCGGGTGAAAGTGAGTGTCGGTCGTATGCATGTATAGAACCTTTTTACAGATGTAAAGCGGAAACTTCTATTTCACTTTTTTGCAAAAAGAAAAACGAAGAAGAAACCCGTCACACACTCAGGGACATTCTTCTCGGTTTCCAGGTAGGTACTTAACTTCACTTCACCAGCAATAGACTCGTTTCACATTATGTGCATCTGAATGATTTTTCCTAGAGACTCACACTCAGCCAAAAAAATCTTACGATATGATGATAGTAGTAGCGCAGCAGTAATGGTAATACAGATAGTCGAGTTATATATATGTGTTTATAGAAAGTCTCTGCTCTGCTCTTTTTTGGTGATTCACTATCATCTGGGAGGGGATTCACAGCGGCTTTTAAATCCGATTAACATTAATCGGATCGTCATCCGTATTCGCAGATTGCAGATCAGATATTATCCGGATAAAATCTTATCCGAATCGTTATCCTAA
>VYYJ01000144.1:0-95394 GCA_021029165.1 Cyphoderus albinus | reverse complement strand
TAACTACACATACACCGGTCAGCCAGCAATGTTTCATCTGCTGCATTAATGTCCTAGTTAGCTTTTAAACCGAATTTGTAAGCTGATCCTCTCAGATAATTATCAGGATCAACTGGATCACAGATAACGCCAACTGTTAACAGAACAAAAAAACAAGAATGAACAATAAAATGAAAATGCAAATCGTAGAATTGGCATGCATTGCTTCCCCATTTTGTAAACCCATCTATGGACATGTTGCATTGACGGTGACGAGTTTTATTTGCCGCAAACGTGTCTGGATTTTAAGATTAGAAACAAACAAGAACCCACAGGCAATCTTTATGACTAACCCCAATCTCCTTTAATAAACATAGTTTTGTAAAGACTATTCGGCCTTGAAAAGATGTAGGTAAAATTGTAATAATTGACCCATCCTTGTGATTATGCGTATAATTAAGATGCGGTCATCATTACAATTAAATTTACAAATCAGTTAAACTACACGTCATTTAAGTGGAGTAAATATTCCACGTTTAAGTTGTTAGTTTCCACCTACGCCATTTCATGGGGTGATCCTCCAAGGAAAGAATTGCCTACTCTTTGATAAATGCTCTTTATTACTAGATACTAGATAGACTAGACAAATCTAGCTTTGCATGAGAATAAAGAAATTAGCCCACCCCCGAGTACAAGTGTTAGGCCATTGTTATAGGCTTGCTTGATTATGTTCTTTATTTCATGGTACAATCAATCGATCAAACGCCCACGTCGACGAATCTCTTCAGCCCAGAAAGATTTGTCTATAACTGTAAGCGTGAGACGCGGAATCGGAAAGTACTGGGAAGGTGTGTTAGTTGATTTCTAGAGGACGCCTTAACGATCATGTTGGTTTGCACAGGCTATATGCCAGTAATAACTGATTTGTGTTTGTTAGAAGCATTATTTTGTTTTTAGGGGCAGAGCCATTCATCATTTTTAAATTATTTTATTTGGAGAAAATCACAATGAAGGTGCAACCTCACAATTATTTTTGTGCGTTAGTGTCAAATCATTCTCCTCCCTCCCGGTGTGCAATGCTTAGGTTATGTAAGCATTGTTGGCACGTAAAGCTTTTATTCCGTGTTACATTTGCCTTTTAAAATTTAAAATCACACCCAGATATCGTCCTTGATTTTCCATTTTTATAATTACACACTACAACGACTTATGTAAACACGGAGCAACAAACAATGCACTGCATACTTAAAAGTTATTAATTTACGGCTGCTCTCTGGTGGTCATTTGCTTTATGAATTTTATGATTGCTATTTATGCTGACAACGAGTCTTTCTTTTTTATTGTTGTAGCTTGTTAATCAGATAATACATAGATCACAACTACAAAATACCGCAACATCAATATTGATAACCATAAAAATGAGACATTGTGTCTGCAGGCATTTTACTAAGCACTGTAAATACCATTGTTGACGTCAGGAAATTAACTTGCTGATCTATTTTGTTTTTATGCCATAGAATAGAAGAGCAATATTTGTTCTGTAATAATTATTGCATTCAAACATTCCAAATTGTGATGCAAGTTTTATCCTGAATGTGAGGCAATGTTACAAATATAATTTCGCGTATTATACCTTTTTGTACAAGGCTTTTTTAGTTTACTCCAAACCAACAATCTCGTGAATAATACAATAAAGTTATTATATCTAAATTCAATGTTAGCTGCATTGTTGTATTGTAGCATTTGTACGCGATGAAACTGGCTGTTCGGTAGGAAGAAAGTTTTGTGTTAAATCGCATTGTAAATTTTAAACAAAACTCACGATTAGACACGGTTCTAAAATAAAATAATAAGGAGCCGATATTTTCATCGGGTGTATTGTGGCATGCAAGAGTATGCAATGTAATGCAATCCTAAGTTGTAGGATTACACAACTTTTAGCACTCAGGTATTCAGAAAAGATCATGACACAGCATTAAATAGGTTTAAACGCTTGTGCTTATATAATGCGTGTTAGTTTAATGAAAGATATAAGGTAAAAACCATTATACCATTTTTGAATGAATACAGTTGATTATTTCAACCTTTTATGAAAACAAGTTCACACAACGAATGGCTTCATCTAGACTAAAACATTGTTGCAATTTTTTAAATTCCTTACAAATAAGTAAATCTGTCTGATGCTGTATTGTTTTATACACACATCAGATTGTTTCAACAATCTTTGTAAAAACATGTTATTAGCTGTAGAATAGTGATCAGTATGTGTTTGCATTCAATGTCATGATAAATTGGCTAGAATGGATGGGCCGATTCCACTTAATCTAACTTCCACGATTTGCCATAATGGCTCCAAGGGAAACTGGCAGCGTGGCAGCTATTGTATTTAAGAGATGTGTGGGTGTATGTCAAAGTTAGTTTCGGCTTTAGTTAGGCTTGTTGCATCAGTTTCTCTTTCGATGCATAAATCTAAACATTTTGTGAGTGAGTAAACCATAGCGTTTTTTAATGCATCACGTAACGTATCAATTCGCTCATCGCTGCATTACATTCTTTTAAAGTGTCATTACACTTCCTTTCCTTCATGGAAAGAAATATACGCGACGGAAAATAAACTTCCCCGTGGTTCTTCTTTGGTGCTTTTCCCCTTTTCGTCTCATCAATCTAACCAAGCAAAATGAAAAGTAGAAATACTGTGTTTTAAATGAATAGCTGCTTGAAAATCTGAAAATAGTATCAAATAAACCACCAACTATGATTTTCTCAAGTTCAAAATTTTACTTGATTCACCACAACTGTAAGTTGTTCGTTTTGGATTTTCTCAAAGTCTCAGAGTTCATCTTTCTGTTTCATCGGGCATTGAAAGCACACGACTACCTAATGAGTATCTTAAGTTTTTACAGTACCGCACCGGCTGCACGCATTATGCAGTAATGTACTCATGTAAAAATCCTAACCAAAAGATATTTTCATTTTGTCTTCATTTCTAGAGGAAAAACGAGTAGTATAAAGCAAAAAAAATGTAGACTTACCGACCGGCAAACTAAGCTTCGATAGAGATACAAAACTTTGACTTTGAGTTACTTTCAGCAGAACATTGTGTATGCATTTACATTTTTCTCGTGTTGGTTGGAAGTTTCAGATCTTGTTGAATACAACTTTGCTAACAGAAAGAAGTCAGTTCAGTTTTGAAAACAAACATGACAATGGAATTGGATGGCAAGTGCTTAGTGAAAGAAGGGAACCAAGCCAAAAATTTGTGTAAATACAGTGTGCATGAATGAATGCCAAATAGGTATGCAATGCGATGAACTTTAATTTTTTTCACAAATCTGTACTCCGGTACTTCCTATTATGTATACATAGTTCATACAATGTTAGAGATTGTAGATAGCTTCATGTGATAGGCCACTTGATTTTTAAGATGGAATTTGGCTTCCTCTCTGGCAATAAAGATGCTCGTAGTCAGTAATTGTGATCTTGATACATCTCCCCTACAATAGAATCAGACTTGTCTGATTTGATTACAATTCGGTCTGCGTCGGAGTTGGAAATTTCGTCTTTCTGAATTTATCTCACCCATCCCCGAAAAAAAGAATTAGTCATCGGCATCATCAACATCCTCACCGGACAGCACTACCGCCCTACAGTTTCCGTCTATATTTCTCGGTCACTCCAACAAACTCCAATTTTATTCATTGTATTTACTAATTTACTTGAGCAGATTTATTTTACAAACATTGTGGACAATAGTTGGACATGTACATGTATTTCTAGAAGAGTCCAACTTGGAAAACGAAAGTTATTGGGATATGGTATATGGTTATAAACAGTGTTTTACTCTGAGCAAAACGATTTTTTTCCTTTTCCCCTATAATGCTTGCCAAATAGACTGAAATTGTGTATATTTCTTATCCAACGAAAACTAAACAGTGACTTCTATTGTATTCTTAATGGAACGCATTCGATAATGTAAATGCTTTGTTTCAATGAAATATGGCCGTGTCCTCATGTGTTACAATTTCAAGACCGAGATGAATGAAGAAGGAAAAAGACGTGAGGGTAAATGCTGATCATATTAGGCAAGCAAACAGTACAAATATGTTTTTGTAGGTAAAAATGCAACATGCAAGATGTAAATGCAACCTATATAGAGAGCGTTTCAACACATCGTCTGGTGGCACTATATAATGAAACCATATCATTAGATTTTTACGGTAACAATAATAGACACATGTACAAAAAGGCGTTTTCTACCCGTCGTGACAGGAGACGCGAGTAATATTTTGTTTGTTGATTGCCTGTAAAGTTGAATGGATGTATTCCCCTGCTAAAGTTTTTTGCTGATTGTGGCTTGACAATCCCTGCCTTGAAGAGTTCAACCAGGTGCTAGGTACGAGCTCAGAACAACAAATGAATGATAGTGACGATGACATGACTCAGTGAATGAATTTACGCTGTAAAGATTTAGATACTTGCCTTTTTCAATATATCATTAATCGAATCTAGTACTAGCCTACTAAATCCATGAACGGTGTGGTGCGGGGAAGTGAGAGAACTTACCTCTAGAACGATTCATGCAATCACAGGAGGATTTTTAGATTCTCTATGCGAAGAAAATAGGATGCAAGAAAGGTTAGGAGTAGGTGGAGGTGGAAGTGATATGAAAGTGTGTTATCAACCAAGATGTTATCTTTTACGTATCTCATCAACTCATCCCTCTCTCACTTTATGCTTATACTTCGTTGTTCAATTAATGTAATAGCTGCGTTATTCCTCCCTCTCATTCACTCCCTCGCTGACGATGAGTGTAATAACAATTTTACCCCGACCGACCGTCCATGTTATACATGATAGTTAAATTACAAATCTCGATGAAAATGTAATTTCGTTTTAACAATGATGACAGCGATCAAGCTACATGATTGCAATTAACGTTTCATTGCCTCTCGCTGACTCTTTTCCTCTCACACGGCAATGCATGTAATTGTGATATCGTTACTGTAGACAGCCCCTTTGTACTTTCCAATTGTAAAATTACTCATTTCGATTCGACCATTTTTTACTTTAGTTGTACAAAAGTATTAATACCTATGTACCTCTATGTACATCATCATTATCTAATTGATCTCCCTACAACTCCTGTATCACTGTACCGTTCGATCTGAAAACTACTTTTGGTAGATCAGACTATGGTTTAAGTTAATCGCAAGTTTAATTTTTTGAAACAAAGTATAATCTCTCTTAATGTTAATTTGGTTTTTAAGCATGGATGAATGAATATATGGATATGAAAAGGTCCACTAAAAAGTGAAGACAAGCATCAACCAATCAGATATCTTTACGTCCCCAATCAGATCATTTTACGTCCCCGTTTGAATCACATGGCGCGAAAGTAGACTGTTTGTTGTTGTTTTGGTTGTTGTTTTGGTTGTGCAAGTGTGCTAAACAGCTGATACTTTGTCTCACATGACTCACATTGCCCTCAAATGTACTCAATGACATGGGAGCAAGATGGAGGCAATGATCTTAATAAAAGTCCCTAGCGTTTCATATCCCTTATATTCATTCATCCATGGTTTTTAAGTGTACTGAGAATCTGCCGAGATTAAAATTAAAAAATGAAATATTTTGACCTTTCCTCTCATGTTTTGTTTGCTGCCTTTCTACAGTTGTTTCGGAGAAAAAGATTTATCTGGCAGAAATAAAGCTGTCAGATAAAGGTGTGATACTTGTAACTTGTGGCAAGATAATTTGTACATTTTGTTTTCATCTTTATAATGTAACGTCGTTAATATTTAATGTTAAACACCTGCTGAATCGTGAATCAAGTCCACGCAATTTATGCTGCGAGTTGTTAATTAATCTCAAACTACAGCCAAGTTGTGGAAACAACAGGCGAAAACTCATTTATCCATTTGATTTTGTCTGGTTTCATGCTTTTATTCTGTAGACCTTGTACTTCTTGACGAGTATGAGTAAGTTGTATGATTCATACAAAAATCCCCTGGATTACTATACAATGACATTGCCAATAATGCCAATGAGGAGTTTAGACAGACTCGTTGCTGTTATATCCCTTCTTGATGTCATTTTGAGCAAAGGCTGGGCCGAAAACATGTAATGTGTCACACATTATGTGTGTAGTCCGGAATCTCTCCTTTCTTTTACGACCGACTCTCCCGTTCCAGTCGCATTTACCCGCATAAAGTACTTACGGTGGTAGTCCCACATGAATATCACCAGTTCATGAGTCATCCTCTCCGCTTTGTGAATAATGCAATTGCCATCTTTTGCTAGAGCGAGCCAAATATTCCTTCATTGGTAGGGCAGGTATTTCATTTCTCTCTTTTTTCCTTTGTCCTTGTGCGTGTAAGAGAGAATGCATTTTTTGATAAAGCAACCATCACGCTGCAGTTGCAAGAATAAGTGCCGTGTATGTGATATGCCTAAACCAGATATTTAACTTGCTATTTGGGAATAAATCGAATCTCTTGATAATACTAAAGAGTGCGAGCAGTGTTCTTCGTTTGAAGTTTGAAGAAGAAAAATCGAGACATACAATTTCAGACCCCATACCTCACGTACAAAAATAATGTTATCCCAAGTTGTTGGCTGCTCAGACAAAAATATCTTTAAGGGTTTCAAAAAATCATGAGGAGGAAAAAATACCCATTATACCACCTTTGTGCTATATATAAAAGCTAATACTGCATGCTGCATTTGCACTCTATTATTGAAATAGAACGAGAACGGGATATTGCACAACCATAAAAAGGAAGATCAGGAAGCTCCGCATTTCACTTTGAGATGCTACTACAACATTCTTGACTTATGAAATGAAAGATGTGTGAGATCTTCCTTCATGTTAAATTATGCTACTCATCCCCGTTCTCCTCCCCTGCAACTTTACACCAATTTCTTTCCTTTTTCTATTTTTTATACTCCACTCTACTTCAACGTCGACGGGGATCCGAAAAGGCAGCCGGTAAAAACTGCCTTGATATTTCCTTGAGATGTTGCATGAACTGGTCTACCTAAAATCTTTCCTCTCCTTCGAGAGAGAAACATGTCTGAAAAAAGGAAAATGAAACCGGCAAGCACATTGTACCTACAACGGTTCCATAAAAAGAAGTGGATGTTTGTGAGTACTGTGTACACATTTTATACACATTTTGTATTTAGTCCAACAGTCGTAACATTAGTCTCGTGTCAGAGAGTCTGACTGGATTATAAAGAAATGGAATTGGAGTAACAACAACCAACAATTTCATGAAGGCTTTTTCTATTGCAGTTTACATTTACACGGTCTTATTCTACAAACATACTTTTACTAGGCAATATTACCGTGAGACTGGACATTTAGTTCTTAAGGTGGGGGTTTATATTCGAACATAAAGGACAATTGCATAAAAAAGCTTGTCCTGTTTTGTTCTTGTCCTCATTTTTATTTCTTCTTCTTATTTTTATGGACCAGCGAAAATATTACAATAAACACGCAACAAACATATTATCTAAACGTTTCAGAACTCTGGAACCGCAGCCTCAGCCAGCTAGCTGCAATTGACTAAGAAAATGGTCTCCAGTCTAGTCTCCAGCAAATGCCTTGATATAGTCAAACCAGCATTGACAAAGAGCAGGCATCTATCTGTGCCAATCTGTGTTTGTAACGACAACAAATACAGTACAACTACAACTTTACTTACTACATATAATACACTTTTTACTAGGCTGCAAATAGGCAACCGGCAAAGCAAATGAACACACACTCATTATTCAGTTGCTGAAGAGTTTCTTGTTTCCTACACTGACTGACTTCTTTAGAATTCCACCAATCGAAAAAGCATGCAATGATTTAACCAATGAACGCAAATTATGATGAAACCCATACTTGTGTAAAAATAAACTTTGCTGGAATCGTCTGTTGTAAATTGTAATCGCTTGAGTTGAGAAGATCGACGGTAAAAAATTCTGCTCATAAAAAATTACTCATAAATAATTGTTATCTTGCTGTTGCGTCCGTTCATAGTAACTTGAAATGATTGGTTTACTACCACACTACACTAAGAGCTTCAAGTTCTCTTCCATTGATAATTTACCTATAAACCGATACCACATGCCGCATCATTAATAAAATCTGTTACTAACACTGTTGGGACTTGGGACCAAATTCCATGAAACTGAAACGAACCCAAACCGAGAATGAAGGCAGAGTTTGGACACTGACGTTGACAACCAAAAATATGAAATGTTGGGTGTGGTAAATTCATATACATAAATCCGTAAGCATCCCTTCAAAATAAGTGTCCTTCGTGGAAATGCCAATGCCAATGTTGGAAACTACAGACCCACAAGTCGAACAATATACTTCATAGCATTATGAATTGTTTTCCTTTCCGTTTGGTTTATGCAGAGAGCAGGCCATTTGAAGAAATGCTTTCTCAACAATATTATAATGACTATCCAGTATTAAAATGTCAGTATAGTAATAGGCATGTCACCAAATCACAGCTACAGTGCGGTGGCGGTAGTTCTTTGTGATATACGTATTAAAAATACAATGTGAATTATGAAACTAAGTCATTTGGGCTATGAGTGAGGTAATCAACTTAGTATAAAGTAAAAGCTGTCAGAATTCTCACTCATTTAGTAGATACTTGCTGCATTGATGCTGATGTCGATGTCGTGTGTCAAACATCACGTTTTGATCATTCACGAGTTCCATGTAGAACGGTAAAGCGCGTTCATTAACTTGTCGAAAAGACACGATTACGTACGATACATTATGCTACTTCTGTGAAACTGACAACTGAACATAAAATCCATGTTACCCACACGCTGCTGTCATTTTCTTTTTATCATCTTCTGTCTAAACGAGACTACTGTAGCAAAATGTCATCAGGCAATAGAACTTCATATCAGAGTTTCATTCATGTCCAAGCCTTTGTCTTCCATTTTGGCATGATTTTATTGATTTGGGTCTGTCAATAAATCTAACAGACTGAGATCGAGATCGGCACTTGTCCAATTTTTCATCCTCATCCTCCCTCGCCAACAACATAAATAACCTGCTCGCTCTCAGCTAGAATTAGTTTTACTTTGACACAGAACATTTATTCATCCATCTCACTTTGAGCAACAAGAGTAAAGAAAGTAGAGAGGAAAATGGACCGTTGGAGTGTGAGAACCGCCGCCGGTGGTATTACAATTACAAGACTTGTTTCTTCAAATAGAAGTCGAGAAAGCAGAGAAAAAGTCGCGTTCATTTCATTTTTTTGCTTTATAACAAAAACATCAACAATCGAGAAATGTAGCACAGCAAAACGTTTACTCATAGTCATGTCATAATTTATCATGCAGAAATTCATAACGATTCTTGTTCCGTTGTTCCACTTCCAACAGCAGAGTTTAACCTTTAATGCAAATGTGCAAAAGCGAAACCCAATAATAGGTTTTAGAAGGAATGGAATCATTCCGGTCGAATTGAAACATTTCAAATTCAACGTTATCTTTCCTTTTAGTTGATGCGAGCGAGTAATATAGAAAATTACCTCTAACTCTAACGGACAACAAATGTCATCATCCGAGGTCTGACCTGACTGAACATCAAATCATGTAATGTATTTAACATCCATCCATACAACCAAAGGCAAGTAGCTTCTTTTCTCAACAACTTATCTATGCGCGCTACTCCTGTTTTTGTTATTGTTTTGCATTAAAATAACGATGATGGAATAAGTCAGCAAAGAGCATGGACAAAATGGTGAAAATGAAACGACTTTTTTAATAAGAAAGTACAAGTTAATATGTGCATGAAGCAGACAACTTGACAGGTTGAGAAGGTCCATGGTTTACTTCCTTTCTTTCATTCTATTCTACAAAGTTAATTCTCTCCATCTCCAACTAAACCATTCCCAGCAAATGTGTACTAGTAACGAACAATGCAATCGATGAAGAACCTTCACATTACTTTACTCTGACTCGACTAGTCATAGTCATCCATTCCTTCCTTCCATTCTCTCCTTGTCCCGTTTCACATCGATCCAACCGATAAAAAAGCACTTTTTCTCCTTACTAAGCTTTATACATATAAAAAAGAGAAAAAACATGAACAAAGGAAAGAATATTAACTTCTTCATTCATGCTGTGCTTGTGTGATGTGATGGTAGAGTTTGAGATGAGATGATCTTTGCGTTTCGCTCGTTTCCTCTTCTCGCCAAGCAAAGAAAGAAATGAAATTACAAACAAAGAACTTTATCCAAGAAAGAACATTCAACCGGCATTTTTTGCTTTGTCTACTCTAACATAACAAGTAAATTGAATGAATTGCATGCAGTGCAGCGAAGACGAAGACCAACTACGAACGCAGCATTTTTAGTTATAGTAAGACCGCGACGACCACTAAAAATTCTCTGCTTCTCTCTGACATTATAAACAGGAAAAAGAGAAATAAAACGGTCTGAGCCTGACGTTTAATACACTGGATATACGAATAGCAGCACCACGAGTCCCCTCAGGTAGAATTGCACGATGCAGGGTTTCGCGGTGCCCTACAAAATTCTGAGACTTGAGCTGGTGCGGCGGCGGTTGCTCGCAGTTCCCCATCCCTTTGTGCTTGAGCTGGGTGCGGCAGAGTAAACCGATGCTGGGAGAGAACAGAGAAGAGGAGGGAGTTTGGTAATAAAGGAGCAAAAAGCGAATTCTTTCTCCCAAATGAACTTAATTTATGTGTGTAGGTATGGCTGTGTCTGGTCTATGATAAGGTGAAGCGGTATGCAGCACGTACGCACTTCTCTCTGTAGCAGCGAGCCTCGCCATTCTCAGCATTGGCGAACCGCACCGCACTGCATTCAAGTGTATGTTTTAGGGCACGTCTCTTCTTCTTCTTGTCAGTGAGCCAGTTTTGTAGTGGAGTGGACTTGGACTGAGTCAACGAATTCTATTCAACTCAATGCATTCCTCGAGTATCGAGAAAAACTGTTCTTTTCTGCCACTTCAACGTCGTTCGTTTCGTTGAGTTGCGTTGTCGGTCGTTCGTCTAGGTACATTCTAGCAAAAGAGCTCAACGGGCATTTCCTCAAAAGCGTCTCAACCGCTACAGTCGACAGTCAACCTTTTTATTCGCTCTTGCCGAGTTGTAGAGAGAAGAGAGAATTGTCAACGGTTAATTTTTTATTCGTTTGAATACCACTATAAACTACAATTAATTGTACTTTTTCAACTCCAGTGACACGAAAAGTTCAATTTGAAACAGTTCGCGAACGTTTTTAATTGCTGTTTTAAAAAGGTTATCAATTTCTAACTGTCATCATGCGTGAAATCGTTCACATTCAAGCTGGCCAGTGCGGCAACCAAATCGGAGCTAAGGTAAGCAGTGTCGAGTGACCGTTAACAGTTTTAGTAACAATTTAATTAATTAATCGTTTCTAATGGACTAATTTTTGTTTCGGGGTGTTCGTTTGCTGGTTGAATATAAGTTTATAATTCGGATTTTATACTTTTGTGGATTAATTACAGTTCTGGGAAATAATTTCCGACGAACATGGAATTGACCCCACCGGAGCATATCACGGAGACTCGGATCTCCAACTGGAAAGAATCAACGTGTACTACAATGAAGCATCCGGGGGAAAGTACGTGCCACGGGCTGTCTTGGTTGATCTGGAGCCTGGAACTATGGATTCTGTCCGTTCTGGACCATTCGGCCAAATTTTCAGACCTGACAACTTCGTCTTTGGACAAAGTGGCGCTGGCAACAACTGGGCTAAGGGACATTACACCGAGGGCGCTGAATTAGTCGACTCAGTTTTAGATGTTGTACGTAAGGAAGCGGAAAGTTGCGATTGCCTTCAAGGATTTCAGTTGACTCACTCTCTGGGAGGTGGTACCGGTTCTGGAATGGGCACTCTCCTCATCTCCAAGATTCGTGAAGAATACCCTGACAGGATCATGAACACTTACTCCGTTGTTCCATCACCAAAGGTGTCCGACACCGTCGTCGAGCCCTACAACGCCACCCTCTCAGTTCACCAACTTGTCGAAAATACTGACGAGACTTACTGTATTGACAATGAAGCCCTGTACGACATCTGCTTCCGTACCCTTAAGCTAACTACACCCACCTATGGAGATTTGAATCATTTAGTTTCCCTCACGATGTCCGGTGTCACAACTTGCCTCCGATTCCCCGGTCAACTTAACGCAGATCTGAGAAAGTTAGCTGTTAACATGGTACCATTCCCACGTCTTCATTTCTTCATGCCTGGATTCGCCCCACTGACCTCCAGAGGTAGCCAACAGTACAGAGCCCTCACCGTGCCAGAACTCACCCAACAAATGTTTGATGCCAAGAACATGATGGCCGCTTGTGACCCACGCCACGGAAGGTACTTGACTGTAGCAGCCGTCTTCAGGGGACGCATGTCGATGAAGGAGGTCGACGAACAAATGCTGAACATCCAGAACAAGAACTCCAGCTACTTCGTAGAATGGATCCCCAACAATGTCAAGACCGCCGTGTGTGACATTCCACCAAGAGGTTTGAAAATGTCCGCCACCTTCATTGGAAACAGCACTGCCATCCAAGAGCTGTTCAAGCGCATCTCCGAGCAGTTTACTGCTATTGTTCCGTCGTAAGGCTTTCTTGCATTGGTACACCGGAGAAGGCATGGACGAAATGGAGTTCACCGAGGCAGAATCCAACATGAACGACTTGGTCTCCGAATACCAACAGTACCAGGAAGCTACTGCTGATGAAGAAGGTGATTTTGACGAGGAAGCCGAGGCTGACGTAGATGAAAACTAAGATTTTCTAAAATGGTAAGAAATTAAATCTTTTTATGAAATTATGATTCAATTTTTGAGGCGTTATAGGTCATGTATGTAGTTCATTTTGGTTTGTTTTAAATAATTAATTATATTTTCTTTTGTTTACAGGTATGACTGGTCGAGGGGAAAGCTGCCTCTTCTTGTATAATATAATTGTTTTTCGCTAATATTTTTTGTATTAAATTAACTCATCACAAAAATGTTCTGTATTAGATTTTGTTAAGCTTTTCATTAAATGATGTGCCGTCAGTCCAATAAAAGGACAGCTTAAAGAATTCTTAATGTGTTTTCTGTTTTTTCAATTGTAATTATTTTTATGCATTCTTAGCAAATCATTAATATACCTAATAGCAGTCAGGGCATTTAGCATTAAATTAGTAGCACTAAAACAAGTTGTGCCAATATAGCATAATCATGGTTTCCACTGAACCCAGAAACTGGAACAAAGGCCACATTCGATCTTGAAAACATTCGTTGCACAATTTCACAAATAACTGGAGTTCACGTTGATTTTTTTTCGCTTTGAAAAGAAACGATTTTAAGTCCGAGTTAGATTTTAGTATAGATTTGAATTCTTTTAGTGTCATATATCTACAAAATTCATGGTTATCAAAAGACTTGCAAAACTGCCAGGGATGAAATGAAGACATGAATACAAATTACATACAAAGAGACAAAGACAAAAGGCAATGATGTACAGGGTGTAGGCGTATTAGTTTTCGCTCCACGATTTCACTGTTGTTGTGATGTGAAAGAAAGATGTCGCAGGGTTATCATTATCACAAAATCACAAATCATGTAACAAGTTAGCTTCTGTTAGTGAAAGCTGTCAGGCTTTGGGATTGGAATTGATAATGCTGAATTCAATATAAATCGCATTGCAAACCACGATATAAAGACAAACAAGTAGACCGCACAAAGATACGTCGCTCTGTAAACTCTCGAAACATTCTTTCCTTATCTTCCTTGTCATTGTCATGTTAAAAACGAGTACATATATACACTTGTATCAAATTTTTAGAACTCTGGTTATATTTTAATCTAATGGAGGGCAACTAAAATGCAAATATTTCTATAATAAAAAGTTTTACAACAAAAAATAAAATTGGTCAATTAGTATTGGTAATTGATTAATGTGAATTAGTAAACATTTTTTCTTTGTGAAAGTATGCCAAAATTGACACATTATTTGCTTGTAAAAATTAAACCAGTTAATGCCGAATGCCGACGCGACAACATTCGTCCTCATTCGTCTTATTTCATTCCAGCACTGGTTAGGCTGGAAATGACGCTTCCCGCTGGAACATTCCCAACGCACGATTGACCCTTTGACATACATGAACCTGCTGTAATGCCGGTAGCTGTGACTCCTAAACCTGCTGCAACTGCAACTGGTATCCCTGCTCCAAAAATCGACGCCAGTATGAACGCTGCACCTCCTACAACGGTCACGAAAACGTAGCAACAGCAATTTCCACAGCCCATGATTCTAATTCTAAGTTAAAAATTACACATATCGATAGATAATTAATTGATGGTTTTAGTTATTAGTTATATCGTAAGTAGATTGGAATTTTACGTATTAGCTTCCAGACACCGATTTTCTCCAAAATTGGTAAAGGATGATAGAACTCGACGAGGTGAATCTAATTTTGGCATTAATTCAGACATTAATTTATTTGGCTGTCGGCTCATTTGGTGACCCTAATGGGCCATTTATTACAACGGTATCCTAATTATGAATTTTAATACGTTTTATAGAAAGAATTTTAATTGGATTTTAATTAACATTCTTATACCATTACCGTAGCTAACCTAACCTACACACAAGAACAGAAGTAGTAGTAGTAGAAGTAATTAGAACAGAAAACAGAAATTGCTTTTTTTTAACCAACCTATAGTCTTGAAAATTAAAGAAGTGGACAATCACGGAAATTGTTGAGAAGAGAATTTGAATTACCAAATTAATTTGAGCTGAACGCATCGTACTGAAGAGTCCCAGTGGTTTTATCATTGGATAAGGTTTTAAATAAAGGCCTTCGGCTATATGTAACCTAATCCAATGAAAGTAAACTTTCTTGCTCCTTTAATAGTCAATTATGTTATATGTATGATAGGAGCGTAACTAGAAAACAATGGTGTGCGTAATTAGAAAAGGCACAATAAATGGTTTGGACCAATTATTAGGGTCACTAAATGAACAATTTAGTGTCATTCGATTCGTCTCGTCGCCAATTTTGGTGAAAGTATACATAGCCTTGTCCTTGTTTTAGAAATTGCAATTCATTGAAATAATTGTAAGATCTTTGGAAGTGGATAATCCAGCCTGGATTACTTTCTTAATACGAATATTGGAGATACTGCAACACAGTTCAAGTTATGTTAAGAAAATTGTGTTAGAAGTTTTAAATAAAACAACTTACCACCACAAATTGTACAGAAGATTCAAAAAACCTTCTTTTAGACTTAACAAAGCAAATATCTCAAACAAAATAGTAAAAAAACAACAAGTATATCGTGGAGACTTAAATATCAATATATCAATATCAATCAACTATTCACACAATTTGATTGGTTTACCAACTTTGTCCTTTATCTATCTTTAATCAACTTTACCATCCATGCCTCAGATGATTTCTCATTCACGCATAATTGTATTGAATTGTGACGCTTCATAGTAGTGAGACGTTTTTTACCAGTCTAAAAACGAAACCTGTTCGCTTTTCTTTCTTTGCAACTTGCCTTGCAATTCTTGCAAACAATTATTTACAACAGCTCCTCTCACTACTCGCTACGCTACGTAAAATGTAGTACTACTTACAGTTACATATTATAATTCACACAGCAGCATAATCGCAATCCGATTATAACAGCTAGAGCTAGAGCAGGCTTTAAACGATTCATCACGACACATCTATTTGATCTATTCAACTTTTCAACTATTCAGTCAGTCATGCATTGCTACTAAATGACTAAATTGAATGAACCATGCAGTTAATTTTTAATATTTTATTAAATGAAAATTGCAAGGCAGCATACGTATTTCACTACAAAAGAAGATTCATTATGTGGATAGGTTTACCATAAAACAGAAGGATTTTCTTCTGGGTCTGGATCCTCTACAATTTCTTCTGAAACAGACAATTTGAATTGGTAGAAGTAGTATCTGTTGATGACCTGGTACAGCAAAATGAAAATAATGAGAAGGGACAAAAGAATCCTCCAGCGAGGTTTGTTCCGTTCCAAAATTTCCAGGTCCTCCTCGGCGTCTACCGCCAATTCAATATCATCTCCTTCAACTTCTAGCAATGCAGATGGAGATTCTTCAGCTAACCAAATTCCCTGGCCCGGTTCAAGTGAGGAGATGGGGACACTTGGGTGGTGGGCGGTACTTATCACGTCAACGTCAAGCTTCTCTTCAATATCCACTTGAAACGTTTTATCCTCATTGAAACTTTTCACATTCGCATCAGAAGGAATTTTTGTGACATTTCCGTCCTTAAAATGTTTGTTTAGATCAGAAGGAGGATGACTATTTGACTGTTGCGTTTGCCCCTTATGCAGGGACTTGTCGCCTCCAACTATCAGTTCATACTGGCCATCTTCCTTAATCTTTACTGGAAACCACATCAATTCCGTTTCTTGCTCTTTGCGATTATGGTTAATGTCAAGGTTCATTCCAGCAACCCATTTTAATAATTTCTGAGTTTCATCTTCGGGATTGGAAGGGGAATCTTGATCCATTTTCACCAAGCAATTTTAACTCCTTTTTTTAAAAATACAAGAAGGCATTCGTTTTGTGGAATCAATCTAAAAGGCGCGTTAAATGTGTGTAAAATGTATCTTATTGTTGAGAAGTTGAGAGATGACAAATCGCATAAACGGCAAATAAACAGTTTAAATCCCAATTATAAAAACCAAATGTACATATGTTATAGCGAAATATCATATCGTTAAAAGTTAAATGTATGTAACCATATAACATATTGCTTTCTGTGCAACGTTTTTTGTTATCTAAGCTAATATCCATAATTGGAACCTTTTAATTGCCGTTAGATGAAGGTTAATCACCCTTAACTCGTACCATTCATTATTTTGAGATAATTAGTATAAGCTAATTTAACAATATTCCCGATGTAAAAAAATTGTCCTGTATTTTTCTTCGTTTTTTATCAAATCCTCACATTTAAATAGAATTCCGGCATAGATGATTTTATTAATAGAACGCATCCAAAATTCCTGTAAAAATTCCACTAATTATATTAACGAAAGATACTTTCTAAAGACTTCGGAGAAATTTCCTTTCTAAAATCATGTGATAAAATTCATCAGTACATTTAAAACTAGTTTGTAAATAACAAATCAGAAGTAACAATCGCTCTCGGCTCTCGCTCCCCTTACAAACTCGTGCGTGTAAAACCTGGCTGTGAGAAACTGAATTCATACAGTTCGTACATCTAATTTATAGTGTATTTTATTAAAAGTTGCAAATATAAGTAGGCTTTCTGATTCTGTGACATTTTTTACATGATGTATAGAAAGCCTCTAAAGAATTTATTTTCAAAAACATTTAACAACCATCGATCGTTAAGCACTGATTTGAGAATGCACATAAAATAACCAATTTGCAAAATCTTCCGAAATGACTTCTCCACAGGACAAAGCGTAGCTTAGAAGATTCTACTTTCTTGTCTTTTGTGTTGAAGATGATTTCAATGTTCTTCTCTTTGAAATCATCCCTCCTCGTTACAATAATAGTTATTGTCAAAGTAAACGATTTCGAGTTTCTAGACAGATTTATATTCCAGTACATTCAGCGATCTGAACAGTACTTTTAGTACTTACATTGTAGTCTGGTTCGTTCTGCCTATGAATATTCTTTTATAATACGTGTCATTTTCACTTTTTGCAAGCCAAAAGATGACGTAAAATTCTGCCAGTGTCAACTCTACTGCTCAACCTGTGGGCGAGTCGGTGTGTATGCACATGCTTTGGATTGGATAATAAGGACACTGAGCTGATGAGATTTTATCAGAAAGATACACAAGACTGACAATAGTATAGTCCACGCCGCGCCGCGCCGTTTATGATGTCGTGAAAAGACCATTTAAACGTTTTAAAAATGATCGTAGGCGTCTTATCTTCTACTTGAGTCAACAAGTGTCTTAAATATGTAATGCATTAGTACGGGGGTGAAAGGCAGCAAGATTTTAATGACCTTGTACAACTCTGAACAACTAACTTTGAATGGTGGTTTGCACTTTTTGGAGTTTTTCTTTGAGTTCTTGAGAGTTGCAAAAGAAACCTGTTATTGATAGATCTTGTAAGAAATAGTGCTATTTATTGGCAGAACTCAAAACAACCCACGCACACCGGTTCATTAGCATAATATCAAATTTAAATGATTAAAAAATCCGACTCGCCTTTAAAATTATTTTCTTGCTCATTTTTTAAAAGTTTCTCCTCAGTTTTACTCTTGACAATTTTGATGTCCAGTTGTCGAATAGTAAGTTATTTGAATTATTTTCCATTCGCAAAAAATAAAGACGTTGCTCCTCATTAATCCCAGTTTTGCATAAAACATCGACCCGTGCTGCAGTTATGACCTTTGTCAACACAATTCGCATAAGCAGCGTAAGAGCCCGAGCAATATCTAAACCAAACAGGGTTTAACCAATGACGCAAATGACTGACATAAGGTTGATCATATTTCTCATTTCTTCCTCTGACGAGACAATATACCCCTTAACAGCCTTTTTTTGTCTCATAAACAAAATGACGAGAAAGATTAAAATCTCATTTTTTCTTTTATTCTACATTATATGGGTTTATCAAAGAAGTTATTGCTCCATTGCAAGACAGTCTTTTTTAGTAATAAATGAAGCATTCACATTGAATTCATTTGACATGATGAGGTTAAAAGTTACATAAAGTATCTAAAATGCAGCACGTGTCAATCGATATATTACATATCTATTTAAATGGATAATCGTGTAAACCTACGTTGGTTGAGCTAAGAAACCTGGAGAAATATGAGTTTTTATAGCTTTATGACGATTAGGATCGGGACCTCGATTAGTCATTATAACGCTTCTTCTTCTACAGTCATTAAAATGCAGCCGAGAACTGTTATGGACCTTTTATTCGCCACTATGAGTTAATAATTATGCACAATGTCACCCACATTAGGACCACAAATGTGTCCTACTGTGCGTTCTTTTTGCACTTGAATTGACTTATTCCTAAGCTGTGACTTGCCCCATTGATTTTCGGTAGTACAAGGTTTTTTGGTTTAAAATTTTATAATAAAGGTTATGGTGTAGCTTTTAAATATTGTATTAATACTTTCTCTTCATTTCAAAATTTGTAATACAAAATACAAACAGCGATAAGATAAGACAAAAACTTTGATCCGTTGATCCAAGCTCTTAAAGCTTTTATTAAAACATTCAGTTTTTTGTTATTTTGGGGGTTTAATTGACAGATAAAACTACGACTATGAATGCTTGGATTGAAAAAGTTCGCATAATGTTGAAATGAAACTGGAGTCGAAGTTATTTGCAGCTTGTTATTTGAATGTTACTTATTGTATCTATCTGAATAAAAAATGTTGAAAATTAAATTAAATGGATGGCGTGCAATAGGATTCAGGAAAATGTAAAAACAAAAAAGTACATTGATTGTCGAAAATAATAATGCTTTTTAATGTGGCGCTGTGCGCTAATGTCATTTTTTGTCTACTTTCATGGAATACTATAGTTGACCCAAAATTGTGCATGTACATTTACAGAGACTAAAAAGGTTTGGCGATTCTTTGTATACATAATTTACACATCTACTATGCTTTTACAAGCAAATCAACATTGAAAAAGAAGGTAATAAGCAGCCAGTATTGGCATTATTGCACTGTCTTTCTAAATAATTCCTTTGATTACGTGAAATCCGCACGAAACGACGTTTCAAAAAATGACAATAATTTATTTTTCTTTGTCTAATAAACATTAGTGTTAGATAGCGATAGCAGTCGCCGCAACCTTCAAATTCAATACATAAACTCAAATTCCGATAAAGTCTAAAAGAATGGTTTAGTTTACAAATGGACTTTTACCCTAAATATAGTTGGTTTACTGCATCAGTATTTACTCATGCAAAACTTCTTAACTTTATTAGTCCCGAGAGAAGATTCTTCTTACATACCTCCAGCATAAAATGTCTCGGAAACTTACTTGGTCTTTTAACTTATAACTGCTTAAAGTTTAGCTGAAATTAATCTATTCTAATGTTCAAAGGTTTAAGGTTGACATTGACAAAATGATTTTATACAGAGCAGTTTTGGTTTCATTTGTGTTTTTAACATTTTATAAATGTGTGCTTCGTGTTACGAGCCAAGGGTTGCAGACAACAGAAGTGCCTGAAACTGGTAAAATGCATAACTTTAGTTTACAATTTCATTTACAATGTGAAGCTAGAGTCTAAAGGTGAATACTTGCATTTTTAGTTTCGAGGTGCTACAAATGTGAAGGAAACTGTAATGGCGAAATAGGAGAGCTGGAAGATTGTCACCCACAATCTGATCATTACACCTGTTACAAAATAATTGTTGCGGGTCACCCTTTCCAGCGAGGATGCACTCGCGACTTTTCAGAAGGAGAAGATTGCGTAATAGAAAGCGGGAGAGAATATTGTTTCTGCAGAAAGGACGCCTGCAATCTCGGGTCCAAATTCAGAGTTTCAACGGGGGCAGTTATTGTTTCATCTATTATTTTGATGTGGACTTAAGCCATTTTAAAACAAGAACTAAATCCTAAATTTCACACAATTAATGTAGTTTTCTAAAATTATGGTGACAACCGGTTTCAACTTGCACGTGCATAAATTTTCACAGTAGCCGTCGTCGTCTCTTTGACCATTTTCAGTGACCTCTTGAATGTGCTTAATGACCTTACCTCCGAATATCACCCTTCATAGAATTTATTTTGTAGGTGTTTGTGGAAAATTTGGAATATTCATGTTTCATTCGAATCACATCAACATCTCTACCCACATCCTTATTTGTCAAGCTGAAGTTGTCAACTGGATGATCATATTTTCCAGGTATAGAGTGCCACCGTCAACGTTATCCATTCTTTCTAAGAATGCTTACTGCTTCTAAATTCCACAAGTTGAGTAGTTGAGTAGCCTCACACTCACTTCACTTTTCACCCACTGCATCATTTGCCTTCAGAAATCACAATTTATATCCCTAATAATGCATAATGAGAGTTTACATAAAACTCGCTGCTTAATTTTAACTAACATATCTACATATTCTACATATCTTATTCATTATTACAAGCATCGAAACCTAAAAGTTCATTTACGAATTTCTATTTAACAAACTGATCGTATATTTAGTACATTATTACTTATTTACATCATTACATCTTTCTTTTGTGTATTAAGTATTATTATTTGTTCCTTTTTCGCAGAGAGAAAACGCAGATTAGCATCCCCAGAACACGAATTGGTGGAAAATTCATAAATGACATGCAGTTGTAAAATATATGGAGATTCACACATTCTCCAATTTTAACTAGGTATCCACACATTTGTTCATCTTTTTGAGTGGGCTTTCTCTGCATGTGGGTCTAATTCTACTTTACGGAACAACTTTTGTCGATTTATCCTAATCGTCTTTTTCTAAATGTGTTCAAGTCTAGCAGTTTACATCAGCGAAGCATTCACATGACACCATCACCATCGCCAAGTCTTACTTTTTATGGTATATTACATTCAAATTCAAATAGACATATGAAATTAGTAAAAGTACTATTGGGTACTGGGCCTAATTTCTTGGCACAAACTTGATGGAATATTTTATAGACGAAATGTTACATTACTTGTATGTGCTTCAGATTTGGCAGAATATTTTTCCATTACCCCGTCAGAGTCATTTAACATCATTAATTTAATTTTGTCAATCGCAATTTTCATTTGTTGTTTTCAATCAACTATCAACAAACTGTAAAAATCAGTTTTTCAACCTATTTTTCAACCAGAGGAAAATTGCGCATTGCTTCAAAATTACAATTACAAAACACTCAATTTCGAAACAAGGCAAAAGCCATAATTCAAAATCACTCAGAATGAGTGAATTAAAAAATGTTTCACTGTGTTTTGCCACTTTGCCGGTCACGTCATGCCATGTTTGCTTGGAATAATTGCTACGATGATGTCATTTCCATTTAGTATGCCAAACCTTCAATTACAACTGTACTGGGATAAAAAAGTCCGACCAAACAACAAATACAAATAGAAAACTCCTACGTAGGAAGTGAATTTATGCCAGAGGCTTAAATAAAACCTTGAACATAAAATATAGTGCTTTTACATAGATGCACCCATCCATTCAATTACAACAGAAAATTTGACAAACACCACCACAATCATTTTTTTCTCTGTCTAGCAGAACCAAATGCAGCGCAGGTAGAAAAGTAACATTTTCACTAATATCGTTATACCTTTATTTTTCGTCTCACTTATGATTCATGGTGACCACTGTAGCAAACAAAAGCTGCTAAATTAAGCCTTGCCAATGCACAATAGTCAGAGGCAAACCCACTCTGTCAGTTAGCATTACCTGTGCACACGCAACTTCACGTTCATCATCAGCATCATCGTCGATGATCACAGCTACCATGTAAAACGGATATACATACGCAAAGTAACATGCATGTATGCAAAAAAATTAAGTGCCGACTTTAGCTTAGAAACATACAATCGGCCAATAAACCCCCACTCACTTTATTGTTAGTCAAAATAAACATCTACCCATCTTATGCAGCTAAAAATCGAGCAAATTTTAAAATACAGAATATGCCTAATAAAGAGATATGGTGTGGCTATACAGTTTGCTGTTGTAAAGTTTTATCCTCCGCATATTGTGCGCCGGCACTCAAGTAAGAGGAATGTTTAAAAGTATGAAAGTATTACTGAAGTGAGTAGAAAATTACTCATGTCAATGACTCAAGCTTTCAGTCCCATCATCCGCATTTCTTCCTTCACAGACTGGCAAACGAAGAGGTATTTTTTGCTAGATACTAGGTAATCACCATCACTCACAGGCATACCTTCTCCAGTTTAATTCAAGTGAGCCCACTTATCCTATCCTATTCAAGTCAATGCATTCTTCTTTAGCAGTCTTTTTATCACTGCTTCTTTCTACTTGCTAAGGTATATTCAAGCACAGAACTCAACGGGCAGTTCTTCACAAGCGTCTCAACCTCTGCCGTCGACAGTCGACTTCTTCATCCTCTCTCTTATCTCAACCGTTAATATTTATCCAATTGTGTTAACTCTTGATTAATTATAAACGGTCATCATGCGTGAAATCGTGCATGTACAAGCTGGACAATGCGGAAACCAAATTGGGGCTAAGGTAAGCGAAATTGCAATCTGCCATTTTACATCGCTTTTTTGTGATTACGTGGGTAATATCTGACAGTTTTTTGTGGTCAAATGTATATTTTGAAGAAAAACACAGTGACTAATGCAGAGATTTCATTTTGTTTTAGTTCTGGGAAATCATTTCTGATGAACATGGAATCGACCCCACAGGATCATACAATGGCCAATCGGAGTTGCAATTGGAGAGGATAAATGTCTACTACAATGACACGAATGGTACGTACACCTTGCGCTCACACTTACTTCCCTCATTAGAAATTATGATAATGGTAACAAATAGCAATAATTGTTAATTCGCCATTAATATTAGCTACCCTTCCTTGCATAATTAGACCATACCAAACCATATAAATTGAAAAAAGAAGGATTTGATTATTACCAATTTTTGTCATTTTTAATGACACTTCTTTTATTATAGAAGGCAAGTACGTTCCACGCGCCATTCTCCTAGATCTGGAGCCTGGCACTATGGATTCGGTACGCTCTGGCGTGTATGGAAAATTGTTCCGCCCCGACAACTTCGTCTTTGGACAAAGTGGCGCCGGCAACAACTGGGCCAAGGGTCACTACACCGAGGGAGCCGAACTCGTAGACACCGTCTTGGATGTCGTGAGGAAGGAAGCCGAGGGCTGCGACTGTCTCCAGGGATTTCAAATGACCCACTCTTTGGGCGGCGGCACTGGTTCAGGAATGGGCACACTCCTCATCTCCAAGATTCGTGAAGAGTACCCTGACAGGATCATGAACACCTACTCTGTGATGCCCTCCCCCAAAGTGTCGGACACCGTAGTCGAGCCCTACAACGCGACACTCTCTGTACACCAACTTGTCGAAAATACTGACGAGACTTACTGTATTGACAATGAAGCCCTTTATGATATTTGCTTCCGTACCCTTAAACTCGCCAATCCCACATATGGCGATTTGAATCATCTTGTTTCCCTCACCATGTCTGGTGTCACAACTTGCCTCCGATTCCCCGGTCAACTTAACGCAGATCTGAGAAAATTAGCTGTTAACATGGTACCATTCCCACGTCTTCATTTCTTCATGCCTGGATTCGCCCCACTGACCTCCCGAGGAAGCCAACAGTACAGAGCCCTTTCTGTTCCAGAACTCACCCAACAAATGTTTGACGCCAAAAACATGATGGCTGCTTGTGACCCACGCCACGGAAGGTACTTGACGGTTGCCGCTATTTTCAGAGGACGCATGTCCATGAAGGAAGTCGACGAACAAATGCTGAATATCCAGAACAAGAACTCCAGCTACTTCGTAGAATGGATCCCCAACAATGTCAAGACCGCCGTGTGCGATATTCCACCAAGAGGTTTGAAAATGTCCGCCACCTTCATTGGAAACAGCACTGCCATCCAAGAGCTGTTCAAGCGCATCTCGGAGCAGTTTACTGCTATTGTTCCGTCGTAAGGCTTTCTTGCATTGGTACACCGGAGAAGGCATGGACGAAATGGAGTTCACCGAGGCAGAATCCAACATGAACGACTTGGTCTCCGAATACCAACAGTACCAGGAAGCCCTTGCCGATGAGGAGGGAGAGTTCGAGGATGAACAAGATCAAGAGCTCGAATAAGAATTTTTAACCACAAGAAAAGTTAACCATTTGAAGACAGCACACCTTCAAGGGACCAATACTACTCAAACTTACTGCAGCTAATAATTAATAATTTTTAAACCAAACCAAATGCGTTGTTGAAAATCTGGTGCGTAATAATCTGTAACAAGTAAAGTAATAATTTCAGAAAAACTCAAGATTATCCATGTAATCATGCCGCCCGGTCATTGTAACCATCTACCGTTTTCCTCGTGATAAAATGCATACCCTCTATAACTATTAATTTAATTTTTGTTTTGGAATAAAGTATTATATACCTAAGCATTTAAGCTTGGTCGGGAAAATCTATGATAATTATCTAATGATATATTGTCTCAAAAGTTTCAAATCAAGTTTTATACTTTTCTCATGTTTTTATTAGTATTCAAGAATGCTAAATATACCCGATATTTTGTAACTTTCAAATGTATTAATCCAAGATAATCTAGCAAGACCATCAAACCAAGTGAAACTAAGAAATGGGTGCACATCATGCAACATGAGTTAAAGATGTTTGTTCTTTATAATATAATTAATAGCTATGTTAGAAAGAATTAATAAAACTGTGCTGTTTATATCACATTAAAATTACAATAGCACTCCTGGAGTTATTACGTATGAAGTTTCGTATCATTTTTTTATTGAACATTCATGCACTTTTATTTTCACCTTTGCTAATCAATGCACAATAAATCAATTTAATACTAAGCCTAGGCTAGTCGAATTCACACGGTGTAAACTTGACAGTTTATTTATTGTATTTATTAAGTTTATTTAATAAAGCACCTTTTGTGAAGATGAGAAAAATATAATGGCTTAAGTATCACCGAGCTGAATACTTAAAAAACTTCGTTATTATATTTTATATTATTACTCAAGCAGGAATTTTTGCACCATGCTATTGAACTCTTCAGGGTGTCGCAGGTGCAGATTGTGTTTTGCTTTTTCCCAAACTTGTAAGCTAAAGTAAACAAAGAAAGTGTAATTTTTTTTAGTATTTTAAAATCAACTGACAATGAGTGCCGAGCAACTTGTCAACAGGTTCGAAATTTATTTTCTTACCGAGCATTTGGGATATTATCACAGAGGTGTTCTGCTTGTTTCATTTTCACCAAATTGTCGTGCGTTCCGTGTATGACTAGCGTCGGTGCTGTGATCTTGTGCAACTGTTTCGAACAGAGTTCACTTCGTCCAACGGTGTGAATTCGTTGAAACAAATCCATCCACATGGAGAAATGTTGCTTGAAAAATGCTTCACCGTACTCTTCTACAAGAATATCTTTCATTTTTCCAGACCACTGGTCGGTGTTGGCAAACCCTTCAGAATTGAGAACCAGAAACAATTTTTATTTAAATGGACTTTTTATATATATGTATGCATTTTATCAATTTAGATTTTGTCTATTCACATTTAAAAATATCAGCATCCTCTTGATGTACGTATGAAAATGCACCCCAAACAACAAGTTTGCTTATAAGGTGAGGATATTTTATGGCAAAGAGTAATGCGCTGCATCCGCCTCCACTCCAACCCATTACTGAAAACTTTCTATATCCCAGTTTCTACAAGCAAAATAATATTTTATTTCCGTTCTGTGGCTTCAATAATAACATACTTTAATGCACGTCTTACTGTCATTAACTTTGCTAAACTGTCAGCATCTTCCGCCAGAGAATCATCAGTGAAAATTCGATCAGGTGGATGCGACAGGCCATACCCTGGCTGATCCCACGTGATAAACGTGAACTTTTCTCGGTCAAAGCCAATGATTTGGTTTGGAACTTGAATCCTTAGCGAACCTTGGGTTACGAAAACAGTTACGAGTTTCACAGGTTTTAAATAATTAACTCATCATACACAATTGTACCTAGAATTCCGGGAAAACAGAAAACTACATGCGGACCGTTCCCAACTTTCACGTAGTTGACGAAAAACGGCCCTATTTCTAAACGCTCATTCTGCTTCTGTTGACTTCGGGGCAAAACGGTGACGAAACTCGAGTCTTTTCGGATTTGCAGGGAAACACGGATGCCACATTTTTCTTTGTTCATTAACTTAAAAACTGTAGGGAAAGCTGAGAACTTACTAAAAGTGTTTAGTACGTACATTTTAGTCCCTATATTGTGAATTTGTGAAACACTTAATGTAAATAAATAGTTGTCAAACACAGCATGTCTGCAAGGTTTGGTTTTTGTCAACTTTGGACATTGAATCCAACTCTACTCTACACTACATTCATTAATATAAAGAGGGAAAGGTAAATTGTTTGTATTGTAATATGTACATATATTTTTAGTCTAGTCTGGACTGTTTGTTTCCAGTGTTAATGATAACTGGTAAGTACCTAAGAATCAAGGTTTTACGCTGAGTGTGAGCAGAGCAGATGGCAAACAATCGAACAACTTATACATTTTTACTGGATTGAATCTGGTCAATCTGGATCTCTCATTCTCCCACCATGAGAAAAATGAAGTTTCATACTTTTTATACGAACATCATCAATTGAGTGCATCTCCATAATACCATAATACAAACACACATGAGGGTTCAAGATGCAAGATGTAAAGATGCTCAAATACTTCCAAAAATGAAGATGGCAATTGATTGGATCGTTATAGGATAACCTAAGTTAGGTCAAAGGAGGATAAGTGTTGTCGATATGGGTAATTTTATGGCTGCAATTGATTACTGAACTGAACTGAACCCATGTTTGACTGAAAAATGCAAAAGTGAAACGGATTTTATCCACCGAGTGCAAAAGTTTTTATCCCATTCAACCTTCTTTCAGAAGTCGTGCCTATATAAATCACTATTTAAATAAAACAATGAGAATTCAAAGAGAGAATTACTTCATGGATTGTCTCGCAAAAAGATGTACACATGAAACATATGCGCAATTATGTTATAATTTAGATTTGATCATTGCACTTTTATTTAATATCACATTTGAATTCGAAAAGGTAGCTGTCAAAACGGCATATCATAATATAATAATAATTTGTAATTTGAAACATTGACTCTATTCACTCTCAAAACGGGTTATGAATGAATATAAACGCTTTCACTGATCCGGGGAATATTTGCACAAAATGTACATGGTTTAGAAGGTGAGTTATTCCTTCTCCAGAAAATCCTCTACTAATTTGATGAAATCATCGGCAAACCTTAAATGCAAGTTGTGTTTTCCATCTGGCATGGTCAGTAATCTAGATTGAGGCAAAAAATGGAGTGGTTCACGTTCTGTTTCTTCTAATATAGTATTTAATATGTGTAATTTACCAAAGACTCATGAACTTACAGTGAATTCTTGATGCTTTTTTGAAAGTATTCTGGATGTTCGTAGGGAACCTATTCGAAAAATTATAGCAAATTATTTAATTCTTTCAATTTATCTTTTTTGTACAAACGGTATCAAAACTATGGCTTGCTAAAAATACTTGAGAATTTTATACCATTGCGTCCTTCATTCCGTGGAGAATGAAAGTTGGACACTGAATTTTAGGAAGCTCCTTCGAATAAATATCGCCCCCGCTTTTAAGGATTTGTCGGAAGGCGTCAATCCAAGCATTCCAGCTTTTCCTAAAGTAATCCTCACCGTACATTTCGATCAAAGGAGCCTTCATTTTTGGTGACCAGTCGTCAATATTTGCAACTTCTAAAAAGCCATCCCGTTGTGATTTACTATCTAAAACGACTTTATCCAAACTGTAATTTAATTTAACTTACTGTCATAAAGTTTCATATCGGCATCAGTTACGTATGCATTGCCTCCCCAAATGACTAATTTCCTCACAGCTTCGGGAAACTTGGCAGCTTGCACACAAGCTGTATTGGCACCATCGCTCCAGCCCAAAAGGGAATATTCAGAAAAACCTAATGCCTGAAAAATTGAATGTAGTATAATACATAAATATTGATGTAATGTATCTGTAAACTATTTAGAAAATAATTCAATGATTGAACCTTCATAAGCTCATGTGCTTTTTCGGCATCACGATAGAAAATCTGCGCACCCCCGGAGAAATCACGATCTGGAGGTCTACTTTTACCATACCCTGATTTTCATGTGTGAGTATACGGACACGTTAATAATGATAGCTAAAATTGTTTAAAGTGTCATCGACCAGCAATGAATATCGAATGCCAAACCTGGTGGGTCCCAAGCCACAACTGTAAATTTATCCCCAGCGAATTTTGGCAAAAGTGGTCCAAAATCGGACTCAATACAGCCTGACGAGTGAAAATAGAATTATTGACAATTTGTTTCAACTTCACCAATATCACCAATATTACTTAAACGACGATGTTGCCAAATTTTGTCTCACCTAGTGCGCCAGGAAGAAGAAGAAGCGGATGTTCTCCACTACCGACTTGTTCGATGTTGATGCCAGTCCCTGAGACATTTACTTTCCTCTGTGCCATTCTGGTGAAAGCATGTCCTGTATGAATTTTACTGCAAGGAGTAATCTGAGCGGAAAATTGAGGAGCAATTTTGACTTGTAAAAATATGCGTTGTTGACGCTCTTTAGTTCGTATTCGCCGAAGGCAACCCGAAATGAACGAGTTCATGGCGAAAATGGCAAATATATGTAGTAGACGTAAGATGGCAAAATTAAGGGTGTTCTGAATTCGAATTTAATTATTTATTACATAGACTGACGGATGACAAACTTCCCTGTCCCAAAACTGTTGATTGTTTTCACATGGAGAGTGAAAGTCAGCCGGACCTGAATAAATGTGACAGGCAGAAAAGTAGATGATAAAATAGTAGCCGGTATAGCAATTTGAGTTTCTAGGGGCAGATTGTACAATGTTGAGCGTTTTTAGCAAATGGCTTTGTTCCATGATAGATATAAATGTTCATTTCCATGTCACACGTTCCAAAAAAATATCCAAACGGTGAAAATCGACCACCCAACCCACCCCAAGAAGGTTCAACAAAAACCGTTCATTCATACACAAGTATGGATTTTTATTGTATAACATTTCTTATTCTGATAAACAATTTTTAAGCACAAACAAAACCATTCCTTTTAAAGCATTTTAACATTATGCATGGATCAGAAGTAGATAAATATACTTGGGGTCAGGGACAGAGACAAGTGCAGCGGGAAAGGAAATGTGTCATTGTCCGGAATGTATGTATAAATTCCTATGTGATCACTGCAGAAATTAAATCTCTCAGGGAAAAATTGTATTGTATTTAACAAACAACAATACTGATCAATCTGTAATTCTGTACTGCTCAGGTTTCTAAGAACTTTGTAACGACAGCTAGGAACTCGTCAGTGTACCGCAGGTGCAAGTTATGCTTCCCCTTGGGCATGATCCATAATCTGAAATAATACAAAACAGTATAAAATAAATGATCGTCTCTGGCGCTTTCGTCAGTATGTTTTGTTTGCTCTAAAGAAAGTGTCTTGAGTCACAAAAGCATACTTTGAATTCGGAATGTTGTCTCGCAGAAATTCTGCGTGCTCCACGCCTAGAACAGGGTCTTCTTCGCCGTGGATTGCCAGGGTGGGGCAAATGATTTTCGATAAACCTTCCTTGAAAGTTACATCAAGACCGTCATGGTGAAAGTCCGAGACCGCTTTGTGCCAATCTTGCATCATCTTTAGCAGATATTCTCGGCCATACATAGCAACTGCAGGTTCTAACATTTTTGGCGACCACATGTCCAGATCTCCCATAACTGCAGAAAGTTGGATTGAAAGAAGAACATTAATATCTCATATCACTAACTAACTACCGTACATATTCACAATTTTTAATGGCAAGTTTTTCAAAAATTACTTTTGGTAAACATCACAGCTCTCTCATCGGCGTATGCATGAGCACCCCAAGTGACAAGATGACGGACGCGTGTAGGATAGTCGGCGGCGATGTAGCCGCCTGTTATTCCGCCGTTACTCCATCCAAGAATGGAAAATTTATCGTATCCCAGTTTCTATTCAGAGTCGAAAGTTTGTTAGAAACAGAAATGGCATTGACATTAATTCACACTTGAGAAAATACTTACATCCATTAACTTTACAACAACGTGACCGTCCCGTCTGTAAAACACGCCAGAGAAGTCTCTGTTTGGGGGCCGACTGCGTCCATAGCCTAATGGTATATATTAATAATTTAGTTTCAAATTTTAACTATTGGGTAAGTATTGTATAAATTGTCCACGTACCTGGTGGATCCCAGCAAACCAAGGTATACTTGTTCTTGTCCATTTTCTGAAACAGAGGGGGGAAATCATGCTGGATGCAACCGATTATTCCTGGTAGCAACAAAACGACATGGTCTCCATTTCCAGCTTTATCCCAATTGATGCGCATTCCATCAATTTCCATCTTTTCGCGGTTTCGACCCAATGTCTCCAGATTAAAGTCCGCATCGCTTAAATCTGTTGCTGGTTTGGCTGCTGCTTTAATTGACAAGTTTCTGGAGAGATACGACGTTTGCTGTGTACTTTCCTGTGCTCCACTGGTCAATCTGAAGGCTAGTGGATGTGCTGCCACAGAAAATGACCTGACGTCTTGGCTCACGGCCTTGCTCAAGAAGGAAAGAGATGACAAGCGACTTGTAAAGGCACGCATGGCGATTGTTTAGTCAGATTCCTGAAAAACCGAAAAAGTTTACACCATGCAATTTAAATAACAAATTAGTTTGGATGAAAAACCTAACTATCGGTCAGGTAGAATATAGACGTTATTGAAATAAAATAAAATTGTTTATGGAAATCTGGAATTCAATAGGTTGCAATGTACAATGTACAAACCGAAGCTAAGTTATTGTTGGGATTTAATTGGTAATATATATTATTATGCTTACTTTTCAATATTACACAAATTGAACTTGAGCTATTAAATCTGAATGGTTTTTTTGTTTTATGATTTCACTTCTTGAAAGAACAATGACCACTCGTCATTGACGAGTCACTAATGTTACGGGAGGAAAATCCACGGACAATGGTAAAAGAAAAATATATCGTTCAACTGTACCAGTAGTTAGTTCACAGTCACTTCGTCAATCGTCATGTGTGTGACATGTGCTCACCTCAAATTGAGGTCCTCAATCATATATATATCAAAACGTAACTTGTTAACTTGTAGACTAATAAATTGATAGCAGTCTCTAGTTGTAAAGTTGCATGTCGGGTCGGCCGAATGTGAACGAAATTGATGTAGGTAATTGTTTACCTAATTTTTTTTATATCGCAAATTAGCTCTCGCGTCGGATATCGGCAGTCAGCGTCAAAACAAAGGGGTAAAGAAAGTCATTGCCCGCACTAAAGCGTTAAATGTCAGGTTGTCCTGCCGTGTAGGTAGATGCTGCTGAGATTATTAAATTGTCAATTCATAAAGCTTACCCAAAAGTAGGTCAATTAGAGGTGAAATGTGTCAGGGGATGAATGTAAATTATAGTAATCACCAGGTTTGAAAGAACCTTTTAATGCACTAACATTTGGAGTTTATACTAACGCAAAAATCGAAACTCTTCTGATGACGTCTATCCTTTTAACGCCTTTGTGTACGAAATCATCATTGAGCGTCTGGTTTTCAATTTGTTATTTTTTGATCGTACGATGTCGGAAAACAGCTAAAGCAATGTTAAAAATTAACGAATGGGGCAAAAGTGTGTAACTTCATCTTTTTAAAACATCTAGTAACTTATGTCGGCTGCTGGCTCATTCAGTATCGGTGGTGTTCATGTTTACAGACCTCGCCTTTGCAAAGTTTGCAATGCAAACACTATAACAATGCCTGCTTCAAAGTAAAATTATTATAAACTAACCAGTCAACCTTAAAGTACGTCTATACATTTCTTTGCAAATAAATGCACTGACTATGCAATTTGCAATGTGGCAAAGCAACTGTTAAACTGTGAGAGCAGGCCATCATTAATACCGGCCTTAGTTGCGAGCACGTAGAGCGGGGCTAGATAGAGCTTCCTTAGTAGGTTATGTTTGGCTTGGCTCTAAAGAGAAGTAACAATGAGTTTACTCAATTTGAAACATCATCATCATGTTTCCATTTACTAATAATGTAGTCTTCTTATAACTAGTAAATAATAATCAGTAATTTCCAACTCTATCCCTTTCATGTATAATATGAAAATCTCTACGTGCAGAGAGACGAGAAGACAAAACGACTACGATGAGAATCTCATCATGAGATTATTTTTCGACAATTTGGTGCAATTTGTTTAAAAAAAAGTACCTCGCACTCAAAAACATAATAACATTTCACTATATAATCATATCTAAACATATCCCTCATGAATTCATCATAATAATATGTGCAGCAATGCGTATCTAATTAAGAAGAAATAATGAGTGATAAGCGAGACTTGTTTGTGTGAAACTTGGAATTAACAACAAAGATGTTTGTCAGCCACTACGGCTTTATAGTAATAACGTATGTAAGGTGGTTGTGAAAAATGAAGAAGGGTTGGAATATCTTGTCTACTCGTCTTCTTCTTGTTACGGTTACTAAACATGGCCAGTAATGATTAAATACATACAACATTATTTCTGATTAATTCTGGAATTTTTGTAAATGGCCGGAAGCGGAAACTAGATCGTGGAAACTGAATCATAGGGTGGGAAGTTAGATTACTTATCATATGGGAATTATCGTTCTGATTTTCAGAATTCCAGCCTCTCAATAATGTAGAGAATTTTAATATTTCAGCAAAGCTTTCAAATAACACTGCCAAAGAAAAAAACTAGTATCTAATTAGCTATTCTCATTAAGTACAGAATTAGTAGGCAATCTGCACTTTACCTATCGGTCCTCCTAAAATATTGTAAATTTTGATTTAAACAGATATCACGCGTCGCTCGCTCTACAAAACTCGCTCGTTTTCGTTTCATTATTCTCTGGAATACCGAGATTTGACAGTAAATATTAACACACTCAATACTGTAATAGCATTTAGTTTCAGATATACTAATACTTTGAATGGTACTGTTTCAGTTTGAAAAACCAAGAAATGTATTGTGAAATATCCTGCAGTTAAAATGATTACTTACGTAATGTAAAGCAGTTGAGAGTTAATATGCGAAGAAACTCCAGAGTCGACGTCACATGTCATAAAATGTTATGCACGTACCGGCAAAGGAAGATTGACAATATTAAGTGAATGCACGTAAAATAAGTAAAAAATAAATAAATAATTTTTCGTGGTATTACGTTTTGCACTAAAATCAAACAAAGCAGAGATAAATTAGAGGGTAATAGTAATAATGCTTAAGTTACTACACATAATGAATAAGATTATAAAGAAACTGTTATAAGGCTCATGTTTCACAGGTGCCACAATCTTTATTGGTCATTGTAAAGCCCACACACGGAACATTTTATCACTAGCTACTACCTGTGGACTCAATGGCCTGACTGAATCAGGCAGGCCGCCTGATGGAATTGAAAGCATGAATTACCTACATAGGGCTAATTTACGGGATCTTGTAACATAAAAGGCCACAGGCTGCTAGTTGGTATACAAGATTTTTTATCTGATACGTCGGGCGTTGCTATTACCGGTTTAGTAAAGTAAAGTAAAATTGTCAGATAGGTACTCAAATTCACACATTCTACCTATGCACAGGATCGGGATTCGATGAGTCATACGTGCCAAAATAGCAGCAATGCTCCCAGATGGTTGAATCTTGAAGAAACTTAAGAAACAACTCCTTGTTTGGCTTCCTTATATATTTTTAACATGCGTTTTTCTAAACCAACTGCAACTCTTACACTATTAAAGAAAATGATTTTTTATGTTTAATATGATACGACGTAAAAATCTAAAGGATTGACATCTTACCTTAGGTATGACGGTGCTTCTCGGAAACTGTGATAATATTTTAACAAGATTTTCACTAGTTAAGGAAAGTAACTGTTGCTTCCATTGATTTTCGTAAGATTCATCACATATTGTACATACACAGTTTTATGCTACAATTGCGGTCCGCCCGCACAACAATTTTATGTAGAACCAGGACGAGCCTGAAGCCAGTAATGCTAGCTTTTCTCGTTGAACTACTTTAGCAGCCCCCTACTTCCAGATCACAGCAACATATCAGAAAGAAATAGCAGACAATTCTTTGTCCGATTATACCGGAAGGACTAGTCTCTGTATTTTGCCGCAAAACAATGCGGGATTCTTCGTGTATCGTTTGTTGCTTCTCCTCCAGCAGCAGGTCACAGTCATATATTTAGAGTCGAAGCTTGCACCATTTCTATCACTTTCTGTCGGAATGGTAGGTATTCCGTAGGCTTCGTAGAAGCCAAAGTCATTTACGAAGATAAAAATCGATTATCCTGTCATTAGCCGAGTGTGTACGAAAATGTTGGGCAAAATGACCACTTGTAAGGCTTTACGTGTATTCTATTTTCTGTAGATAATTATTTTCTTTGATAATATATTTATTATGCCCTAGTTAGTCATGGCCCGATGGCCCACAGAGTGCCAAGCTAAAGCAATGTATTATTTATACCTTCAGTTTTGCATGCTATTTTTGAAACGAAGGAAATGAAATGATGGTAATAATGAAACAATTTTTAGACTTATTGACATTTAAAAATAAAAGTTCCGTTTACATTTTTAATTAAACCGAATTTTCGCGCTTTAGTAATTTATATGAAACAATAATAATTAAATGTAAATAAATGCTTTTGACGTCAAAAACAGAGCAGCACACGGTTTTGATTACGCTCTGATACTTGATGCTGCATAGAACATGTTATATATTAATGATTAAATAATATATAATATAATATAATTAAAATGAAAAACTGCATTGCATTGTTCGAGTTACATTGATACCAATTTTAACAGTACTTTGAACTTCACAGAAAGATTTTCACTAATGATTTTTTTTACAAAAATTTCATTATATTTTCAGGATTGACAGGCTTGGTTTTCAATTTTAACTGAACTATTACATAAGGAAAAATCATATGAACGCAAAGAAATAATTACATTTCTTTTACGAGGCAATTTTCTGTCAAAAGAAAAGCCATGTATTTTAAAGAATACATAAACTCGGGACCGATTCATTTCATTTGACTATCTTATTCTTAATATACGAGAGTGAAGTTTTAATTTGTATTATTTTTGCTCAAGCCTATGACTCACTTCGTATTCTCATTGTCTTTATCTTCAGCACCGTCTGTACCATATCGTATTAATTTGTGTTAGTGTACCATGATAAATTGCTTAAAATATTGTAAATTATACTCGTAAATCATTTGAAGTGTCATTTTTGCATGGAATGGGTAAATTGTGGAAAATGAAAATATTATATACTCTATGGACTGCTTAATGCATTTTATAGTTACACGGCAATTAAACGGTAATGGAAATATTCTTTAAATAAATGTGTACCATACTAAGCATAAACTGATGGATGCATAGATTTGTAAACAACTTCTCCTTAAAATTGAAAAATTGCGTTTCGCCGGTATATCAACAGAGAAATAACCTTATAATTGTAGGCGATTCGTTGGATATCCTGAAATCAGGACTAGGTTCTTTTCTGTTTCCTAACATACATTCTGTTAATTAAATTCATTAAAAAGAATGAAGCGATGTGCTGTTCTACACTCATGTACCATTTCATTTCATTGACTACAATGGTGATTGTATAAATTAGCATGCGTGTTACAATAAAATTGCAAATTCGCTCTTCTACATGTAAATAGCAGATTTGATGTAGTTGTGTAAGATCATTTGATCAGTTCATGTTGATTACATCATCAGTCAGATTGGTCGTCTGAAGAGCTGTCGTCGGAATCCGATGAAGAGTCATCTTTTGTACTCCCATCTTCTGCATCTGAGGTTTGATCCTGATCGTCATCAGGTTTAGCTGCTGAAGACTGCTGACTTCGTTTCGCAGCAGCATCTTTGTGAGCTACCGAATTTGCAACAGAACCGGATTCTTCATCATCAGAATCATCGTCGTCATCCTCTTCCTCCTCATCAGACACCTGAGAGCACCCAGATAACCGCGCAGACAGATCCATGGCTGGAGATTCGTTTTCTTCCTTCTTAGGAATTTTGATGCGGAGTTTTTCGACCTTTGCAGGAACTACTGTCGATCATAAAATAAAGTGTTTTTTATTATATTTTAAGCTTTAAAATCTCCTTCAGTCTGTAAGTATTATCAAAGAATTTACCAGGAGGAGGTGCTTCCTTTGGTTTCACGACTTCCGGTTGACGAACCACAACATTTGTTTTTGGTAATTTGTCTTTGTTTGGGTATCGTAAATTATACTGAATGAAGGCAAGTTTTTCTGTCTTCTCAGACTCCAATAAGTCAGCGTGCCCTTCTGGTTTTAAAATAGACGCTTCTGGAATGTTGCAAGAAGGGACAACTCTTGCAAGAGATATTGCAATATTTGCTAAGGCAGATTCACCTTGTACCATTTTCCACCACGCCGGGACACCCAAGGTTTGTCCCAATTTCCAAATCTTTTCTGTAGCGTACGCTCCGCTCATGCTTTTGTAATCGGCTAATTCCCTGAGAATGGAGCCTGCATGATAACCCCGTGAATCACAGAAATAGGTGAGAAACTCCATTCCTTGGGCCTCTTCGTCTTCTGTAAGCACAACTCGAAGCTTTTGATTGGGATTGAGGAGACTTGCCGTGAAATGAATTTCATTCACACACTTTCTTTGAACCTGGAGAAAGTGTTTTTGAACACTTTGCTTTGTGGTGTCGTCAACGGGCAAGTTCCGAACATGAGCCTGAAGCAGCGTCTTCAACTCCTTAAACACTTCGGGTACCTCACTTAGGGAACAATCACGATCCGGCTTCAGGGAATCCATCCACTGAAGAGAAGGCACGGTTATACAGTTTAAACTAACTAAACTAACCCAAAAACTTTCACTACTCAAATGATTACTCAACTCCTGTAAGATAAAAAATAAGACATCAATGACAAACACACGCTTTTCGTTAACATTAAACTAAACATGAATGTAAAAATAATAAAAAAATTACCTTACTAAGGCCGCGATCACTTTTCCCGGTGGGGGAGTCGGAGCTTAATCCATCTAGCACCTTTTTCGAGTCGGGATTGCTTAACAACTTCTGATAAACTGGTTTCTCTGAGATCAGCTGCGACATTAATTTTCCAGTGAGCTTCCATTTTGCGAGTAGCGAGCCATTATTCGTATTGGATGAAGCGCAATGATTATTATTATTATTAGCGCCCCCACTACTCGTGCTTGGTGATGGTCCATTATTGTTACTCAAGTTACCACTCCGGGGACCATTGGCACCACCACCGTTAAGTTTCGGGTTATTATTGCCCGCTGCCTCTTCTTCCGAAGAAGATTCGTAAGGAGAAACATGTTTCTTGCCTAAAGCATCCTCAATTAAACTCTTCAGCTCTTGAGATTTCTCAATTTTATTGTACAGCTTTCTGATAACATCGATCATCTTCACGATCTCTGGCAGTGTTAAAATCTTGTCTAAGATGCTCTGTAAGGAATTAGCGAATAGTTGGCGAATTAGTAGTAAACTCATGAATATTTCTCACAATATCGGCTTAATGATTAAAATCGAATCTATCTATTAGAAACATTGTTCATCCTCTTACCGTTAGTCCATAAATCACACACCCAAAAGTTAGTAAACCAGGGAATTTATCACGTAAAATTTCCCACGTTCCTTCCATCTCCGCAGTCAGATCACTGAAAGAAATACAGGAATACAATAGATTCATTTGGTGATGAAGAGTTAAGAAGAGACCATAAATAGCGTTTCACTATAAATCCATTTCCTTACCTCATGAACGCTACTACTTTGTTCAGTCCAATATCCAATATCGCGTCTTCGATGACAGCAGCAACCTGTCCACACAATTAAAGAATTTCAATCAAACACCACTTTGTATTGGCAAGTTTGCGATATGCCGATAATTATTTTTATCCATTCATTTAATGGCGTATTATTCCTAAGCGTTCAACATGCATTCATTGGATTCAGTACTTCATACTTGTTGTTTGTTAAGATTAAGAAGCTGTGAAAGAAATTGTTCTTCTAAAACAGTAAACCAGTAAATTCTCACCTTGTCTTTTGTGTAACCACCCTCTGAAATCCGATGTGTCTTGTAAAGGTATGGGTTTGGAGAATCATCACAGTTAAGGAAAAAGAATAGCGTAACTTCGTCTCTAAATTTAAGTTACAAAATGAGATTTGAGATTAGTCACACGTTATTTGTCATAATATATCAAAATATACAATGTACGAAAATGATGATGTATTATAAAATTTTTTGCTACTTACGCCCGATTTCCAGGCACAGTTACGCATTCTAGCACCGAAAAATGAGATTTTTCTACTTTCTCTTCAATTTCTTGGCCTAATCTAGAATAACCAACAAGAAAATAATGCATTACACATTACGTCGTCTCCAGAGTCCAGACTCTTCAGAATAAATATGTTATTACCTTGTTACTTACTTGTTATATTCTTGATCCAACAAAGCGTTTGATAGCACACTAGTACTTGGCAGGGTCAATGAAGGTTGAATTTCTATTGAATTCAAGAAAACCGTTTAGTGGAAAATGAAACAATTTGTACACATACGCAAAATATTTTGCATGAAGATTATTAACTGATGCCATGTACTTTGAAATAAGTTTGCCCAGTGATCATTTTCCAATATAGAGACAGGTACATTGGAAGAGTAAATTGCTCGAGCTAATAGTCTCCAAATATCCACCTTCAGGAGCAAACAAGCATTGCACATTTTAATATTTGTTAGAAAGAAAAATTATGTAAAAAGTTGTAGTATGTAAGGATAAAAACTAACGGTTTCTTCTCGGGTTAACTTTGTAGCATCCTTGAATCCACCTCCACTAGAATTATTTATATTCGAACTTTTCGTAATAGTCGCACCAAGTTGAAGTGGAGGTTTCGTTTTCCGAACGGCCGCAGATGCGGTACTAGTTGCACTAAGAGTAGCTGTTGTAAAATAAATGAATTTTTTAATCAGGTACTTTAGTTTAAAATAATATGTGCTAGTTTCATTGCTTGCAAAATGTAAGGTACCTCCTCCAAGATTTGGTAACTTTGCTGCCGGAACGCCATGACTGGGCTTAATTAAAATTTTGTGGGAACCTCCAGCACCAATAGTGTAGTAATTATTGTTATTTAAGTTGCTATTATTATTATTATTATTATTCTGCTGATTGTCTATTCTAGCACGCTTTCGATTATTGCCACTATTACTGCTATTGCCTTGTACTGAGTTTAATCCGGTTATCTGCGAAAAAGCACGGATTTGCATACTTCGCTGATTAAACTCTGACACTAAATTCTGTGGCGAGGAATTATAGGACGAAAAGGTCGGTGGAGAATTTTTCGGAGGTTGAATATTCCTTCCATGATGTGAAATTGCTACTGACGGAGAATGATTGTTTGACCTTCCACCACCACCACCACTGCCCCCAGCTCCAGAATTTTTACCAGTCCGGTACATTCCAGGAACACTGACGTTAACCACCATTTGTTCAGGTGCCTCGCTGGCTGATGAGTCGCTGTAGCCACTTATCAGATCATTAAGATCCAGATCATCATGTTTATTCATTAGCGACAAATTCAGTCCCGTTAATGATGCTGGCCCAGTTACTCCTGCTCCACCGTTAGCCGGCTTGGTTGTGTATGATTGGCGAATTGCCGGTGGGACTATTAATATTAATATCATTATTGTTTAAGAAACGCATATCAAATTGTTAAAAATGTTCTTTAAGAAAGAAACCTACCTTTTTGACATTGTGTGATGATGTGACTCTCCATCTTTGTCGCATTTTGCAAATACTGCCTGTAACAAACAAGCAAGGCACCGGTTAAAAGGGTGTTTTATATGTTTGTAATTGGCAAATATATTAGATAAGCTTACCGGTCGCAGAATTTGCATTGGAATATTGACTTGTTCGCCTTGTTCTTGTACGGCAGAATTTGGAAACACACATAAATATCGCTCTTCTTTTTCCCCATTTTTAATCACTCCCTTAATATGTATTCCACTGCCGCAATTAAAATCGACCGTGAAGCTAAAATTAAATGCTACTTAAAGAAAATCTTCCTACTGATTATAAAATAAATATCGTATAATCCACATGTTTCGGATAAAATTTACCTATATACAATTATCACTTTAATTGCTCGATTTCTTTGAATGGTCTGCAAAGATATTAACGGATAGGAGCGCAGGTGTACATTTTGCAAATATTATGCACATACCTCAAATTCGGTAAAAAAATCTTTGAGGATGTTTTGCATATAAAAGTCTTTATGAGCTGTCTGCATAAAATGATGAGCAGTCTTTTCGCTGACAGTGGCAAACTTAATTCTATCTAACTTTAATGAAGGAGATGTGTGCACCAAACGGAAGTATCTCAGATTCCAGCTTTTTGAATAAATTCTCTCTGTACTTAACAATTGGACATTTTAGTTTTGTATGTTGTAGATTTTCTGTAAATGCTGCTGCAGGTTACCTCAAAATTGAGGTGGCTGACTGGCTGACGTTGAAACGAATTGCCGATGATGATGAGTGGAGGTGGTAGTGAAGTGAAGGTGTTTATTAAAGCAAGGCTGATGGTGGTTCGTGCTGAACATAATGTTTGTTTGGCAGTCGATTTTGATGTTTTTGGCAACACAGAGAAGGCAGAGTGGGATGGGGCAAGTTTGATGGGGCTTATTGATTATGATTATCAATCCTTCCTGAATATTTTTATTCAGTGATTTTTTCTTAAATTTCTGGGCCTTCTCTTCTCTGTTGGTGGTAAGTGGTGGTTGGTGATGGTATTCGATATTTTTGCTGCTGTTTCTTCGTCAGGTTGTTGGGGGTCAGTGGCCAGGGCAGGCATTGAACATAATGTAGTATAAAATACCCAATCCCTACTAAACAGCTTGTCGATGACGATAATACAAAGATGATGAGATGAGACTGTCTGTTCTATGAATATGTGGGTAAGTAAATGAAAAAAGTAACAGTATAATACGGTGAGGAAACGAGTCACTCACTGCTACGTGCACCTAGAATAAATGGACACAAATAGTTGTGCACACGGTAATAATCTGTTATGCAGCTCACCAAAGTATTTAAGCAGGTTTGCTTCAATTCAACTTCACATTACTCGAAAAGAAGAAACGAGGAGAGTAGAGGCAACAGCAAGTGGCAAAGTGGCAAACTGAGAAAGAGGAAACTTCAGTGTAGTTCCCCAATCCTATTCAGTAAATCCTTTGCTTCTTGCATATCATCGTTTCTATTGTAAAGTTTTAGCACATACAGCAGAAAAGATTATTGCAGGTTTTCTCCTATATTCATCGATGTTTGGTATTTGAAAAATTGTACCACAGGAAAAACTTGTGCATGCAGACAAACTGAACTGAGGAACCGTGTCATTCGAGAGAGAGGAGCTTCTGACTGCAGAAACATGCAAACATGCACTGGTAGTGCAAAGTGGTTTCATTTCAATTCTACTTGAACACGACGGAGAGGAATCTGCTAAATGTTTCAATAATTTCTGTGGATATTTATTCAGTCGGTATGAAAGAGGACGTGTATGAAAAAGAGAGAAAGATTAGGTTGTATGAAAAGTTACTCGGTTTTGTTCCTTTAAAGTACATAAAAACTGTTAAAATGAAAAGAATCTTTTGATTCGGATTCGACGATGACGAAAAGGATGTGGTGAGTGAGCTGCTCTCAAAGTGCAGAGAAGCAGTCAACGAAGAAGTTTAACTTCTCTTTAGCCACCTACTTTTAGCTTGCAGCCTTTTTCTGAAAGTTGTAGGGAAGCATTATCTGAGACTAAGGAATTCTTTTTATCAGTCTCGATGTTTTTTCTTCTTTCAGAAGTAGGTTAGGCATGCATTAAGGAAGAAATAAAATATGCCGATAAATATGTGTGTAAAGAGGAACAAAACGGTACACATGACTTTGATAAATATGTGCTTGACGAGAGTTGAAGAAATGTGGGGGAGATGAAGTTTGTGCATCTGTTGCTCACGTAAATACGTGCGTATGCAGGGGAAAAGCAAAACCACTTGATTTCATTGCGATTTTGTCCTCTTCATGATTCTTATTTTTTATCAAATTGTGTGCTTTAACAGTGGCAGCTAAACAAAGTTACAGCGATGAGTTTGGGTGGGAGCAGCTACAACGAGTCACCTATTTCATTTCATGTGCATCGTGGCTCTACAACAGCCTGCTCCATGGATCCTGGATACCGGAAACATGGAGTCGCGTACTTTGACCTAGAGGATAAACAGGAAACATGAGCAAGTGGGGAATAAAAAATGGGTACGTACCCATTAAAACCCGGTTTAACTTGGTCTGGCAAATGGTTAAAGCAAAATTAAAACCTTTAACAGCCGTAGAGACTCTACGGTAGAGTTTTTACCAACTCTCTGGTTGCAGTTAGTACGAGCATATTGAAAAGTCTGTATGGTTTTCACCCTGTCAATGCGACGATATAATTTCCAAAAGAAGCAGCAAGCAAAACAATTATGTTACAGATATCAGATATTTATCCACAGATATTTATTTACTCAAAGACTTAAAGCACGGCAAAATAGCTTTGGAAAAATTCGCAGTTCAAACGTTTAAAGCATTTGGTCATATATGAGCGTGCTTGAATACTAAGCAAATGTACATTTTAATTAAAATAAAAACAAAGACTGAAAGTGTCCGTATAATTAGTAGCATTCGATTCGGGAATTTGTAGGTCAGATTTAAACTCAGGGGGTCACATTACATACATTTTGACACTTCATTTTTAATTATCGATGGGTCTCGTTGTCAGCTTGTCAGTTTACCCTTTTGAGCCATGTCTCACTTATGACCTAAATTAGATTCATTATAAATGAATGGGGAATGTTGATGCAATTTGTGGACTGTTTCCATTTTAACTCCTTTTAGTCCAAAATATCCTCCTCGTCTAAAAAGTCGGCGTTTTCCTCATGTGTAGGACCTAATCGAGAATGCTGTCCTTGATAATGGCCTTTTTAATCCGTCCAATCGCGTAGGAAAATGAACCATCGGAAGCTGGATCCTCGATGACCTCCAGATGATGACTACTGGAATAACTATAGCAAGTGGGGTGGGATGATCCGTTTCCGAATTTTGGTGTACACCATTGGTATGCGGGATGACCGGAAGCGTCAACCGGACGATTGCTGTAGGATGGAGTTACCATGGCTCGAAGGAGTCCAGCAAAATTCCAAAATGACTTACAATAAACATTTCTCCGACTGAAGAGGCCAGCTTCCAAATGAATGAATTTTCAAAAGCTTAAATTCTAAATTTAAAAAATCGTCTGGAGTAGAGCCGTATTACAAGGACTTCCCTTAGTGAAGTTGACCAAGAAGTCTGTGAAAGACATGAGTGGGGATGTGGAGGCCCAGGCCCAAAACAGTGGGAAAGGATACGAAAAGATGGATGGATATAGTCGAAGGATGAAACGAAGGCGGTCTTCCAAAGCTTTTCATGAATCAAGTTTGACCAGTGGTGGCGGTGATGAGGCACCTACTCCAAAAGATTATGATCCACTAAAAAGGACGAAACGTCCTTTCGGGGGAATGTACCGAGACATAAAGAATAGATACCCCTACTATTTGTCCGACTTTAAAGATGGATTCAGCCTTCAAGTTGTTGCTAGTATTTTGTACATTTATTTTGCATCCGTGGCTGGGGCGATTGCATTCGGAGGTTTACTAGGTAAATTGCAGTCTTTTTAAAAATTGAATAACGAAGCATAAAGTCTATAAATTTTCCTTTTAATACAGGCAGTAAAACTGACGGAAGCATTGGAATGATTGAGTCAGTAATGTCAACATCGGGGGGCGTCATAATATTTGCACTTTTCAGTGGACAACCTTTGATAACAGTGGGGCCAACGGGACCACTTGTCCTGTTCGATGCGAGTTTATATACGGTAGCTGGAGAGAAAAATTGTATATTTCATTTTTGGTTTTAACCTTCCCATTTTTATATTTAAAAAGTTTATTTTATTGTTTTAACTATTACTTGCAGTTTTGCATGCAGCAGGACATCAACTACCTCGGGTTTCGTGCTTGGGTTGGTGTATGGATTGGTATAATCGCAATTATATTTGTTGCAATTGAAGCAACCTGTCTGGCTCGCTATTTCACTCGTTTCATTCAAGAAATGTATTCTGGGCTGATTTCACTTCTATTTTGTTGGGATTGCATCGAGAAACTAATTGAGGTTCGCTAAATTATTATCTTTTGTGAATGACATGGGTAAAAATGCAGTTTTACAAAACCCTTTTTAATTGAACAGGCATATGAAAAGCATCCGCTTCAGCGCACATATGAATACAATTCCCCCGAACCGTAAGTGTATTAAAATTGGCAAATAATTTAAATAATACGAAATATTTTATGTTGGACATTTATTTAAATTCTTTGTACAGTACCATAAACGATGGACCGCAGCCAAACACCGCTCTAGTTACCACTGCACTTTGTCTCGGAACATTTCTGATTGCGTATAAGTGCAGGGGAATACGAGACGGCGATTATTTTACACCTTGCGTAATTTTTCCCATCCCATTTCCCCATTTAACAGTCCACTAAACTTGCGGATAAACATTTATGACGCTAATTCCCTTTCAGATTCGAAAGTTTCTGGGGAATTTTGGAGTGCCAATTGCGGTATTCTTAATGTGCACTGTCGACTTTTTTCTCTCGGAACACGTAATTACAGCAAAACTTAAAGTTCCTCCAGGTATGTCCAACACAAAAGAAAGAGATTCTTGGTTTATTGATCCTTCGGAGGTTCCAATCGTGTGGGCGATAGGTGCAATAGGTCCAGCTTTCCTAGCATTTATGTACGTAAAACTGCAACTTTCAACTGATTTATTAAAGGATGAGTTACCGTTACCGATCATTATGAAACTTTTCTTTCTAAATAGCTTAATATTTATGGAGACTTCGATTTGTGGTCGACTTGTTGGCAAGAAAGAAAATCGATTGGTGAAAGGTGGTGGTTACCATTTGGACATCTTTTTGTCCGGTTTGATCAATACTGCAGTTGGATTGATTGGAGGAATTTGGATCTGTGCAGCGACCGTTCGATCAGTGGCGCATGCATCTTCGCTGACTGTGTATTCAACGAATTATGCTCCTGGTGAAAAACCAAGCATTCTAGGTGTTAGAGGTAACTTGTCATTTATCCTCCAAGTTTTAAATAATGCTTCTCATAAACCAAAAAGCTTACTTTCGTTTTAGAGCAACGAGTTTCCAACCTCTCAATAGGAATTTTAATAGGCTTGTCAGTATTGTTGGGTCCTATACTGAGGAGAATTCCAATGGCAGTTTTATTTGCAATATTTTTATATGTGGGAGTTTCCTCCATGCGAGGGGTTCAAATGTTTGATAGAATGATCCTCTTTCTCAAGCAAGAATCGAAACATCCCCAAGTTGCGTATGTAAGAAGGGTCCGAACCAGAAAGATGCACCTTTTCACAGCTATTCAAATTGCTTGTCTATCGGTTCTCTGGGCAGTGAAATGCTCTCCTGCGGCATTGGCGGTGCCCTTTGTGATCATGTTTTTCGTCCCACTACGATTGGTAGTGATTCCCAAGATTTTCAAACCTCATGAGCTTGCAGCGGTACGATTTCTTCATTCTTTTCATCGAATCATCTTAATTGAATAAGCAGATACCTGAATAACAATAAATATTATTTTCACAGCTTGATGCTGATGGATCCGAGCCACCCGCACCGAAAAAGACAATGGAGACTGAAGAAGCTACTACCATCATAATTCAAGACTCCAAGAAAATACGAGGCGAACCTCCAGTGAATGGAACTGAATTAAGAGAACTTCGAACCATATGGTAAATATTTGAAGAGTACACAAGACCAATCGTAATGTAATTTAATTTTTTAACTGAGAGAATATTCAAATTGTTACCACTGAAATTCATATTAACAACTGTAATTGTAAACTGTCCACATTTTACCGTCAAACATAATAAATGAAATCACATTTTATTGTAGTACTCCGAAAACTAAAGAAAGTCATACAGTGAATGCGTTTTGTGAAACCTATATTGTTAAATTGTTTTTAAATAAAATATTCAGTTCACCTCATTGCATTTTGTTTTGTCATCTTACTTTAAACCATTAGTACACGTTAAATAATGTGATGTGTGCATTTTATACAGTAGCAGTTGTTAACTAGAGTCTTACATTTGCAAGCATACACAGTCCTCAACTCGGATCATTATTTTTCACAAACATTTGGACAAATATGAACCAGCACCTATGTATGTAGGTACAATGGAATTAGTAGGAGAAACTTTTGTTCCAAACCAACAGTGGAGATATGTATCTCCATAACATTATCACTGGAACAGTTTTTTCGAGTTAGATGAGCATGCTGGATTTGATTATTAGTTACCTGAACCTACCTTTAGTTTTGAATGTTTTAATTTTCATACAATGAGTTATAGTAAATTCGTATCATGGTCTAATTATTTCAATCGCATGTGCCCATGTGGTCTGCTGAGAGCTGTTGACGTAATGTGCGCCAGTTCCAGTGCCAAAGTTAGACATGATTTCAAATTATTCAAGTTACTGAAGGCATAGCATGGGATGTCATCCATGGAAGGGTAACGATCCGCGACCGACAGCCAAAGCTTTAGGAATAACTGAAATTGTAATCAAAATATTCCATGAAAAATATCTATGAAAAATATAAAATTTTGATTCAAGACATTTCATTCTTCATTCTTTGTGAAACAGATTTTGTCTGTGAGTGGCCTGCTAGGCATGATTTCCCTTTCTTTCGTATGTATGGACGTTGCTGATGAAGTGAAGTACATAAATAGCGTGCACAACGGTTCGTCCGAAGTTTTCCTAGAAAATAACGATGCAAGCAAGAGGGTTTGTATCGAAGAGTATTTGATTGGCTTAGATGCAGAGGAGGTGAAATATGAGTATGGTTAGTATTTTACAAATGGGTTGTATCATGTTCCTCAAATTGAGAATTAATTTTAAAAACTATTTAACAGATTTATTTTTTAATTTGACAATATGGTCAGAAATACTATCCCTCTTCGCTGGTTTGCTGATATTTTGGGTTGGACTTTATGTAAGTCTCTTACTGCAATTTATATCTCATTTATTCATGCCCAAAAGAGGGTACAAACATTTTTAAATTGAATTTTCAACGCTTTCCCTTGATTATAATTCGATTTCTTGTCATGAAGGTCATAAGGAGTTTATTGTTGGCAATTTTTGCTATTCAGTGGATCTGCATAGGAATGCTCATATCCTCACTCGTAACTCTCAATTCCCCAACCCTTTGTCTACTGGAGTATGGTGGCATTAGTGGAAACACAGCAGCGATCTATCTTCAAACAATCTTAAGCTGCGTTTATAGCCTTTATCTGATTATTATTAAAGGGTTTTCCGTTTGGTTTATTACTGCTTACACGGAAAGAGCTGCAGTCCTGATACAACGGTCGGAACTGGAGGATAACGATTTTAAGTTTGAGAAGACTGCCGTTGCAGAACTGGCAGAAAGTATAACCGCTATTCAAAATGAAATGAGGAGAAGTAGCGTGACAAAAAAGAAAGAAAGAAGAGAGTCGTCTGATAAATCTAACAACAAGTTGAGCCATCACCAAATTAAAATTCCTCAAGAACGTTCATTTTTAACAGAGACTGAAGTTGCAAACATTAACGACTTTACTAAGAGTTTTGATATGTATTTGGAAGACGAAGAGGGGCAATAAAGAATTCCGTTATGCTGCTTGAGGAGAAATTATGAGCATTGTAACAATGTCGATGAATAGCGAAATCAAGAGATACATATTTTATTGCAGAGCAATAAAGTTCTATGTCTCTGAAAAACTCTTTTCTCCCTTCTGAAACTATCCTGTTTAGGTAGACACCGTTCTTTTAAAAGTGTACCAGATACGTTCAAATGCAAATAGCAATTTAAACAAACAGAAACATTAGTTTAGTAAAGTTAGTATTATTGTGATGCAGTTGTGCATTGGTTATGGTAGGTAGTATGTAGATGTGCCAAAAATAATTGAATTTTTGCCCTGGTTGTTTTATGTGATTTTTGAATAAATGGACTTCTCTATCAAATATGAACTGAGAAGGTCGCTTTGACATAAGTTCATGAAAAAGTCTTCCCGAGGTCATATCATCTTAATCGTCTATTGCAAAAATAAGCGATTTATAAATTGGTCCAACTTTTTCAGCCATTGTAATTTCTTTTTAATGTTTGTGAGGCTACTAATTTTCAAGTTTCTCTATAGGAGAAAGAATCAATTTTGCGAAGTGATACCCCGTTATTAACTCGTCACTTCTTTTTCGCAAATTGACTGCTTTTTAATAGCTTTTAAAGGGGTTGTAAAAAGAGGCGGATTTCGTGAATTTGCGTGTGAGTAATTGTATTGATTTAAAGTGAGGGTTGTATTTTCATTTAAATATTCCCATTTCTTTGCAAAAATTTTGCCATGTTGAAGTTGTCCCTTTTATTATTTAAGAAGTCCTGCTTGCGTCACGGAAAAATAAAAGAAATGTTGTACAAGGTAAGTAGGCACGATATACCCTCAACTCTAGGAAATCATTCACGACACCTGCTTGTCTGTCTACTCCTTCAATCCCAGATGATGTTATTTATGATTATGATGACGAATCATAAACTTGTTTCATTTTTCTTGGGGACTCAGTGCACCTCACTTTTTTAGACATTTCTGTTTATTCTTGGCTTACCGCTTCATCAAAAATAAGTAAGTGACAATGGATGGCCACTTGGCCACATATAATTGCATGGAATGTGTATCTGTAACAGGTTTATCTACTTAAAACAACATTATAAAATTTAGCAAACGATCTTTGCAAAAGTTGCACCGCTACAGTTTCATTAATTTATCTGAAGAAAGATCATGATGATGCTTTCATGCAATACTACTCGCTTTTACCTTTATTCTGTCCTTCAATCACGTGGTGCACATGTGCAATTTTCATAGCAAGATCTAAAAAAATAATAGCAAAAAAGGTTTTTTGGCTTTCCTCGTATTAGGTACATACAATAAAAATGAATAGCTACAGAACTAAGAAAACTTGCATGTATTTGATTTGGGATTTACTATACGTACGCAAAATGTGAAAGGTTGAAATTTAGAAAGTCATAAAGCCTTTCAACCGACCTACAGACAATGATTAATTTCTAAAGAATCGGCATAGACTTTTAAGCGATTTTAGCACAAACGAATGGTTCACCACGTAATATTCTCTCGCTTGATTATCATATTTTATGCAATGTTTACGCAATAAATTCGCGAATGAAATTTGGTGCCATGTTAAATTATTGAATGCATCCTTCAACGTAAATATGCAGCCACAGGGTTAAGGAAGGGAACTAAAAGAAAAATCTGCAAATTCATTATACATGCACTCTTGTTCCATTGTTGCACTCGCTGTGCATGTCCTAGTCCCTTCCCTGCAATACCCAACTTACCTGTTAACTTAACACATGAATACAATAATCTTGAGTCTTGAGTTCGATTCAATTCACTTTGCTCTTTACTTCCAATGAATATTGCGGGAATGTAATAACTTCTTTGGTATGTAATAAGTACAAATCTGACACTTGATAAGCTGTCAAGGTCCACACGCTCACACTGTGTGAACGAATATTTTCGAGAAATGGAGAACAATACTTGCGCATTAATGGATCAGATGGATTACTAAAATTGAATTATCATGGGAGTTTGGAACGTGGAGATACTTGTTATTCAACAGGAATACTAATGAACTAATGAATGATATACCGAGAATGATAGCTGTTTGCTTAGTAGAATAAAAATTCTGTGAAATTCGACCTGAAAAACCTAAAATGCGGCACATGCACGAATGAATACCCACCTGCAAACAAAGTAGCATCATCATATCATAATTATAGTCTGTATGTCGCATTCGTATGATATGAAACAGTTTTAAAAACTGAACCATACTCAATAATAGGCACCTTTGAATAAAATCTAAACAATACAAGAGGACAAACTGAAAAAGTATTCATGGTGGTTCATGCCATGCATACGTGGGAAATGCTAAACTGGCTTTTTGCTGCTTTGCTAAAGAGCATCGGTTGAGGAAAAATGCCAGTCAACTACCTTTTAGTTTGCATCCAACAGCCTTTGTTGACTGACCTGCTTTAGGGCTGTGACAAAGCCAGTAACTTCGTTAAGCATTACGGAGACTACAGGGTATTTTATGTTGTAGTAACTGCCAACTCGAGTTGGTTTTATATTTAAAATTTAGTACTTATCCGTCATCATCATCAATTACATCAAACAGTATTTTTTAGTGATAACACAAAGTTTTGTGTCAAACTTGCCAAACTATTTAGTGCAAATCCAAGTGTTTTAAAAAATATTTAAATAAGGTGTAACTTATAACTTTAAAATGGATAACCCTGGTTTGGAACTTGAGGTATTCGAAAGATTTCATTTTTACAACCAAGTTTTGTGGCAAGGTTATGCAGGTTATTTTTATTTTAGAATGGCACGCGTAAAGTTGATATCGAAGGGCAAACAACTCGACCCAGTACTGGTCCCTTCATTATACATCCAAGAGATTCGGCTGAAAGTACGCACCCTGTAGGGAACGGAGTAGACAAGTCTAATTTCAAAACGGAAGTAGCCACAGAAGAACGTGCTGAAGGCGAAGAAGAGGAATTGCTTTATGGACTGCTGGACGTACCACCTTGGTACATCTCCATATTTTTAGGGTTTCAGGTAGCCCCAGGATTTTGATGTGCTTAAAATCTGGTTCAAGTGCAAATATTTAAGAAGCTAAACAGAAGCAGTTTATTAAAACTATAAAATTTGTTTTACGGCAGCATTATTTGGAAATGATAGCGGTAGCCGTAGCTGTGCCTTTCCTTCTGACTCCTGCGTTATGCATGGAAGATGACGACCCTGACAAGGCCAACATTATCTCAACGCTGGTCTTCATGTCAGGGATTATTACCGTACTGCAAAGTACTGTGGGCACTATGCTGCCGATTGTTCAAGGTTTATTTATATAAAATAATTACTTTAATGTTAATGACCTTTCACTGAAGATGGTTAAACGTGAGGTTAAATTCCTGCTCTTTTCTGTTTTCTAACGTTAGGTGGTAGTTTCTCATATCTTGTACCTTCATTAGCTATTATGAATCTCCCAAGATGGAAATGCCCGGCGAATTTAGCGGACATGGGACCTGCGCAAAAAACCGAGGAGTGGCAGAGGAGAATGAGAGAAATTCAAGGTGCTATCATTTTCGCCGCCTTGTTTGAGACCATATTTGCTCTAACAGGTACATTAATGTTAACTACTAAAATTAACAATAAAATGACGTTTTACATTCACCGCATTTAAAATCTTTTATTTAATACCCAGGCTGCATTGGATTTTTGACGAAATTCATTACACCAATCACAGTCGCACCGGCAATTACATTAATTGGCTTGTCCTTGTTTAAAAATGTGACCGATCAATGTTCTAAAAACTATTATGTCGCCGGAGCGTAAGTCTTAATATAAAACTAAACATTTGGCGATTAATTCGCATGCATTTGTTGCTTTTCATGATATCCTCACAATTGCAACGCATTCACTTACCCTATGTGCGCGTGCATGTTTCAGTGACATTAATGTTTCATAATGGAATCATACTGACATGCTTTTCCTTGCTGCTATTTTGGACAATGCAGGAAATCAAGGAATTTTGAGCACGAAAAGTGGAGTTTTAGGCTTTGTGTTGATTTCTCGCTACGCATTAAACTTTTAATCATTCATCGCTACATGCTTATTATGCTACTTATTATGTAAAATTATGGCTATTTCGAGTTTACCTGTGTATATTATATCTACCTGTAACTTTATTGTCTTGTGATTCTTATTTTTCACCAGAATGTGCTTGCTACTCATCTTATTCTCACAGCATCTTCGCAACCTTAAGATTCCTGCACCGTGGGGCAAGCGTGGACCTGATGGCAAAAAGAAAAAGTTTCCTGTCTTTCAAGTTTTCCCTGTAAATTGGATTTATACTTTAATCTTAATTTAACAACCATCATTTTCAGAATTAAATTGTGAAACAAGGTTCACGAGAATTTTGTCGCATCGTAGGTGCTGTTATCGCTGATAATTGTGTGGGGCGTTTGTGGAATTCTCACTGCAGTCGATATAATTCCAGTAGGAGACCCCGCTCGCGTTGATGCTAAAGTGAGAATTTTTCAAGGATCTCCCTGGTTTAGAGTTCCTTATCCATGTAAGTTCAAAAAATATTTGTTCATAATGGAACATTAATAATGAAATTCGAGCTTTGTCGGTTGGCAAACTTAACATTTTAATTAACTATAGACAGTTTTAATAATAGTAAGTAGACATTTAGACTTAGACTCTATGCACGCTCTCGTGTCTCGATATGATAATGAGGTGCTAACATCATTAAAAATTTACCTGATGGTCACACTAAATGGCTTCATGATTCCTTAACTACTAGTTTTCGGCCTGGTGAATAGCCGGCACAAAAAGATAATGATCGAGTTGGTACTCATTGTTTAATTGTGATTTCTTTGTATTTATGCAACTTTGCGCCTTGTTATGGCGTTAACCAGTCCAATGGGGTTGGCCCACTGTTTCAATTGGAGCCGTGTTAGGAGTGCTTTGCGGTGTGATGACTTCGACAATCGAATCAATCGGAGATTATTATGCGTGCGCTACAATTGTCAGTACGTTTAAATAAGGATAAAGAGCACTAAAATTCAAGGCTAATGGTATACTTTTGGAAAAATTTAATTATTTTATGCTCATGTAACTTTGAAATAGAAACAACGGTTCCACCTGAGCATGCCATGAATAGAGGCATTTTCATGGAAGGATTCGGTTGCGTTATGAGCGGAATTTTTGGATCTGGAAATGCTTCCACTTCGTATAGTAACAACATAGGGACAATTGTTGTTACAAAAGTGGGTTCAAGGAGAGTGATTCAATACGCCGGCGTGATTATGATCGCGTTAAGTTTGGTGGGAAAGGCTGGGGCGATCTTTGTTGCTTTACCAGATCCAATTTTGGGCGGAATGTTTCTCTTCCTCTTCCCGTTAGTTTAAAAACCTGTTGTATTTGTCTACTTGGATTCATTGATTCTTTCTTACTCTTAATTTCTGATTCTTTACGAATAGACTCATCATGGCTGTTGGAATAGGCACTTTGGGAGAAGTCAATTTAGAGTCGTCCAGGAATATTTTCATCGTTAGCTTTAGCATTTTCTTTGGGCTTGTAAGATGAATGAGTTTACAATATATGCTTCATTCAAATTATTTTACGGAAATTGGGGTAATTATATGAGCGATTTTTTAAAAACCAAACAACAGGCTGTGAGTCAATGGATGAATGCAAACACGGGCATTATTCATACAGGAACTCCTGACCTTGACAGTTTAATTCAGATCTTGCTCAGCACTGGAATGTTTGTTGCCGGATTTACAGCATTTGTTTTAGATAATACAATTTCAGGCACCGATGAAGAAAGAGGTTAGACCTTTAGAGTTTTTCTCTTTCATGGTTTTTACGGTTTTCTGCCAACAATTTGAATTCACTGTAATGTCAATCTAATTTGATTAAAATAAAAATAATTATATTTGTTTAAAGGGTTGACGAATAGACATGCTGCTGAAGCTGCCAGTAAACTGGAGAGGGACACCAATTATGATATTCCAAGGGCCTTTGGGATGGGCATTATAGAAAGGTTAGTTTAAAAACTGTGGCTAAGTTAAAATTGACTTTACAATATATGATCAAACGTCGCCGTTATATAATGGTTTTACTTATCAATTTTTTTGAAATTTCATAAAGTTTTATATGACCGGTTTTTCCTTAGATTCAGCATTTTTAAATATCTTCCCATCTCACCGACCTTTGAGACGCATCCAATTCATCTACTCAAATCTCGCAAGTCGGCCAACTTTACAGATAGAGCTGTGTCACCGATGTCACCCTATAATAATAGTAATGCCAATTCCAATCACCCAAGTCAACGCTCCAGTGCTGTTTAAAATGTCTAAATCCCCAATTTTTAAACGATTAACTCACAAAGCACGTAGTATTTTTTGCATTTCACCTTTTATATAGAACTGACCACTTTGAGGAAGTTCTAATTTCTGAACATATACAATTTTAAGAAACTGATTCACACGAATAAAATAAAAATAAACAAGTAACATGGTGAGTATTTTCATAAGTACATACTAAATAAAAAAATTTCACGACATGATTTCACTATAATCTAAAATATTATACATATCATCACAAAAACCTGCGTACATACCATAAGAATTTTGAACCTGCTAGCTTTAAATCATACAAATGTTATTTTTCCAAATTCATAATTTTAAAATGCGTTTTACCATTACACACATAAACTATATTTAAGAAAAATAAATGTTTAGGTTGTTGGTTATTTAAATAATCTGATTAAAGCAGAAGAGTAAGGCTATCGATGCAACAAATAACCAACTGTCAGTTTGCATACAAGTCATAATCAAAACGAGGTAAATCTTTGACCTTACTGTACGTGAATGTGAGCTCTGTTTATTTATTCTGATGTTCTGTGAACTTTCAAGTGTTTTCATACGCAATACTTTCAGAATTAGTTCATGTATTGTTAGACGAAGGAAAATTACATTCGATATAAGCAAAAGATTTGCATCAGCTAAACATAATGAACTAATGGACCTATAGACAGAATGCATTACGTCAAGTCAAACTAACATATCAATTTTAATGGGACCTGCTAATAAATCTTATCCAGTGTAAGCGTTGGCTGGCCTGGCACGGTTGAGAAACATTCATTGTCTATAATTTATTTTATTTACAAGATGTCAAGCGTGTCATTTAATATTTGGTTTGTCACTTTCCATCACGAGGTGATCAATTGCCACTTACATGATACTGAACGTTTGCAAAAAAATTAACGATGAGTGTTAGAAAGTACTGAAACTCACGTGTAAAAGTAAAACCACAAATCGATAGAAGTGAATCAAACAGAGGTTCGTTGTTGTTAGTTTTCAGAACATTGCGATTCAAAGTGGTTGACGGGTTCATGCATTTGTTAAGCAGTAAAAATTAACAACGGCTCAACTGTATTTCATCTTAAATATGGAGGTATTTTACATAAATAAACCATTGTAATAAATACAATTTAAAATTCAAATAGTTTAAAAAATATTTCGCCTAGTTTTATGATACTATTTATATGTATGTACCATTAATTATACTGTAAAACTGGAACTTTGTACAAAAGGAATCTTCAGCTAGATATGTTGAACCTGTGGTTCATATTATTCGTGGTGATTCAGCGGATCAGAAAATCAGTCTTGAAGCCATTACGAATTCAGATAAATCGAGAAAGCAAGATGTAAATGCCACAAAAATTCCGGTGAAAGACGATTTGCTATATGGGCTTCAGGATGTGCCGCCTTGGTACATTTCTCTCTTGCTCGGAATTCAACACACCTTTCAAATGATAACTTCAGCAGTTGCAATTCCATTTATTTTGACGCCCGCAATGTGCATGGAAAGCGATGACCCTGACAAAGCTAACATCATATCTACTCTCATCTTAATGTCTGGGATTGTTACAATAATGCAAAGTACTTTAGGAAGCACTTTACCGATAGTTCAAGGAGCTACGGTGTCTCACCTTGTCCCTGCTCTAGCTATAATGAATCTCCCAAAGTGGAAATGCCCGTCGAATCTCTCTGACTTGAGTAATGACGCTAAAACCGAAGTTTGGCAGTTGCGAATGCGAGAAATTCAAGGAGCAGTTATTTTTGCGTCCATCTTCGAAATGTTTCTAGGAATCACAGGTTAACAGAATTTACATTTTAAGAATATTGAGTAAAAATCTGATTTTTAATTGAGTAAATTATTTTCCACAGGGTGCATTGGGTATCTAACAAAGCATGTTACACCGTTAACTGTTGCACCTGCAATAACATTAATTGGACTTTCATTATTTCGAAATGCGGTGGAGGAATGCTCAAAGAATTATTATGTTGCAGCAGCGTAAGTATATTTTTTATTTAAGCAGGATAGTAAAATTTCATTTTTAAATAAACCATTTTATTAAATAGTTTTCATAATAATTTCGTTTTAAATATTTGTTTCTGTAGAATGGTTCTTTTGCTTATTATTTTCTCGCAACACCTTCGAAATTTCAAAATCTCTCTTCCCTGTAGCAAGAAAAAGTTTCCTGTATTTCAAGTCTTTCCCGTGAGTTTCAAAGAAGTGTTTCGGTTTTCCGTTTTCGTTGAACAATCCTATAACACTTTAAAAGTGAAACTATTTTTTTCGATAGGTTCTCCTAGCTTTAATAACTGTGTGGGCAGTGTGTGCAATATTAACTGCTTTAAACGCCATTCCTGAAGGCAATCCAGCACGTGTGGATATGAAGCTACGGATTATTGCCGAGTCACCCTGGTTTAGACTGCCTTATCCTTGTAAATAAATTGATAATTTATTCTCGTTCACATTTCAACCCTTCAAAAATAAAATGAATAGTTTATTGTTGTAGTTCAATGGGGCTTGCCCTCGATCTCTCTCGGTGCAGTATTGGGAATGTTATGCGGTGTGCTAACTTCAACAATTGAATCTATAGGAGATTACTACTGCTGTGCTAGTATAATCGGTAAGAATAAGAAAAAAGTAGCAACTAAATTGAAATTTGAATTGGAGAACTTGATTTGGTATTTTCAAGGATTCAAAAAGTGCTTAAATTGAACCAGGCGCTCCAGTTCCTCCAGAACATGCAATGAACAGAGGAATCTTCATGGAAGGGTTGGGATGCGTCCTAAGTGGAATTATGGGCACTGGAAACGCCTCAACATCCTACAGTGACAATATTGGAATGCTCTCAGTTACAAAAGTAGGGTCTCGGAGAGTGATTCAAATAGCAGGAGCGGTCATGATTGGTTTTGGTCTCATTGGAAAAGCTGGAGCTGTATTTGTGTCATTACCAGACCCAATTCTTGGCGGCATGTTTCTTTTCCTATTTTCATTAGTAATGTCAGTAGGGATTGGAACGCTGAAAGATGTCAATTTGGAGTCTTCAAGGAATATTTTCATTGTTAGTTTTAGCATCTTTCTAGGATTAGCTATAAGTCAGTGGATGAATTCAAATCCCGGAAGTATCGACACGGGGATTGCTGAGCTTGACACTTTATTCCAGGTTCTGCTATGCACTGGAATGTTTGTCGCAGGCTTCACTGCATTCCTTTTGGATAATACAATATCCGGTTAATCTAATTGCCTGTTTATGCATTTTGATGTATTATTTGTACAAAAATAAACAAAATAAATTATTCTTTGAAGGGACTGATGAGGAGAGGGGCATACTAAGACGACAAGGGAACATTTCCAGAAACAAAGGAAATGGAAGTCGTGACTCTTCGTATGATTTACCAATTGGAATGAAATTCATCAAAAGGTAAGTTGTTGGGATTTACGAAATTAATAATAATAGTAAATGAATACAAGCTCAATGAACTGTAACAATTACCGTGTAACTGTTCTGACATTTATGTAGATGTAGATTTCTAAAATGGCTACCAATATCACCGACCTATGAAAATCACCCCCTTTCACTTCTGTTATCTACGTCACGAAAGGATGTCCATGATTAACCCACTAATAGATTTAATGGTTGTAAACAAAACATCGTATTCAATACCGCTTTAAAAAATAAAAAAAGAATTTTTGATCGAGTCACAAACGTTTGCATGATTTTTTGCTTGTTGTTGAGAGATGAAATGCTTCATTCTGTTCATACATATTTCGGTTCTGGTAAATATTCATTATTACTTGTACGCATTGTTTAAAAAAGTCTATGTTTAACATTTCCCCAAAAAATAATGAGATTGAGATATCAAAATAATAAATTGATTTAATTATCTTTACAAACTAACTGCCTCTGACTGACATAAAAAATGTCGACATTACTTTGCAGATTTTGAACTCGAAGTTTGTGTGAAGTAAATTTCGTTTCTATACCTTTACGCGACCAAATAGTCATGAAATCATTAGCAATTGGGAGTTATAGACCACTATTGCGATTGCTGCGATTGGCGAGTGGACAACTGTATATATATATACTCTCGGAATTTTGACATTTACTAAGAAGTGGTATGCCACTAACATCTCTCAAAAAAGGTATCATAAGTTTTTGTTAGTAACTAAAAACCTTCGAGCCCTCCCATCAGCTCAAACATCCAGTTTTAATATGAAAGAAGGTAAGTTTCCACCAGGCTTAACACGCGTGTTTGCAAAACATGTTGTATGAAAATGTATTTGATATTAACCTTGAGGTGCTCGAAATAGTGCACCATAATCCGTGCAAGTAAAACATCTACCTGAAACAAAAGAAAATGTCTAAAGAAGACTTATCCATAATAATAATGCTATATACATACACTGGTGCGATAGCTTGTATGCAGATAGATATAAATTAGCGCTATTTGAAGGTATTCTTTAAAATGCTTTTGATTTTAAAACTGTTAATAAACTGGTCACTAAAATGTAACTTGAATAAATCTTCTTGATTAAAAAACAATGAAAACCTGTTAATGTAAACTAACAATTGTATTGTGAATTGTGACTGAATTGAATAATGTACTAAGTTAGTCCTTTGCACAACAATAAACAAATCTTAAAGCATAATATACCTACATACATAGATTTGCTCACTTGCATATATCAAATATGCTTTCAGTACTTTTACTAATTCACGCTTTTACAGTTGTACAGTTTTTGGAATATAAATTGTGAAAAGAATTAGATTAACTTGTAGTCTTCTCTGTAAACTCTAATGAGCTTGAGCTCCCCGAATTATTTCTAAAATAATCTTTAACATTTTAAGTTTCGCAACAAAAGTAATTATTATAATCTGAGTGTCAATTTAGTTTATGTGACAAAATTTACTTATTGCACTTAAAATTTCAGTGCAGTGAAAAGAAAGTTGAAATGTTAGTGGCTAAACGACAAACGTGACACAAACATGACACAGACGAAACTTTGTTTTTGACAATTTTGCATTTAAAAAAAAAGTTTACATTACAAAGCAGAATGGACAACCCTAATTTTAATAGCAACGAGGTAATTGCAATTAGCTAAATTCAAGTTATTTCTTTTAATGAGGAGTTAAGTCATTAAGAATAATGTTTCAGGAAAATACGGTCAAACACCGTGAAAAGGATGAAGAAGTGGTTGAAATGAAATTCGTCAGTGACCATGAACAGCTTTCAACAGTGGCTGCTCCTCCAAAAGATGATGACGTAGTTGCTAAAAATCGTACAGCAAAGCTTTCAGAAAATGAGGACCAAAGAACAAATAATGATATTTTGTTTGGTCTAAATGACGTTCCTCCTTGGTATATAACGATTTCTCTAGGACTTCAGGTGAAATCAATTTACATTTCGAAGCGGGGAAAATGACTAAATATTCAATATAAGAGGTTAAATATGTGCTTATCCAAGTTAAATTCTTTCGTAGCATAATCTAGAGATGATAACTGGTGCGGTTGCAATCCCTTTTCTTCTTACCCCAGCTCTATGTATGGAAAATGATGATCCCGACAAAGCCGTCATTATATCCACTCTGATTTTCATGTCAGGCATTATTACGGTTATGCAATGCACCATTGGTAATACATTGCCAATTGTTCAGGGCGGAAGCTTTTCCTATCTAGTTCCATCTTTGGCAATACTGAGTTTACCGAAGTGGAAGTGTCCGACTAATTTATCAGAATTGAGTCCGGAACAAAAGACAGAAGAATGGCAGATGAGAATGAGAGAGATTCAAGGAGCGATTATGGTTGCATCACTAGTTGAAATACTACTTGCTCTCACAGGTTCAAATTACATTATTGCTGGTAGTGGTAATCACTTACCCAGGACAAGTCATTACCCATGATTAATATAATTACTTGTATAGGGTGCATTGGTTATCTTGCGAAGTATGTGACACCAATCACAGTGGCGCCAGCTATTACGCTTATTGGATTAGCCCTCTTCAAAAATGTTATGGTGCAGTGCTCGAAAAACTACCTCGTTGCATTTTCGTAGGGTGCTCATTCTTAAAGGAATTAATTATCTCCGGAATATCATGAGAAAATAAATCGTACGATATATTGAATATTTCAATAGAATGACACTACTCCTGATTATTTTTTCTCAACATCTTCGCAATCTCACCATTCCTCTACCGGGAGGCAAAAATGGTTCGAAAAGATTCCCAATCTTTCAAGTGCTTCCGGTATGTCAAAGCCAGGAGAGCGCAATCCTTCAATATACGCAATGATCAATACCCAATACCTCTGTTGTAAGTCTTAAATTGGTTATTGTAGATTCTCCTTGCACTAATTGTTGTGTGGATTATTTGTGGGGTATTAACCGTTGCTGGTGTGTTTTCGGATGACGATCCGGCGAAAGTCGATACCAAAAAGAGAATCATCGAGGAGTCACCTTGGTTTAGAATTCCTTATCCATGTAAGTTTTTTAGTCCTTTCCGCATTTTACCTTTGCTAACAATATAAGTTATTCTAGTGTGCTATGATTTTACCTCTCAACATTTTCATGCAAGAAATTCCAATAATTGTTTTACAATCAATTACAAAAAGTTCAATTCGGATGGCCTACGATTTCAATTGGAGCTGTACTGGGAATTCTATGTGGAGTTCTAACTTCCACAGTAGAATCTATTGGTGATTACTACTGTTGTGCCAGTATTATCAGTAAGCCAAGCAAGCTACAAAATTATCGAGGTCAACGTTATGACGTTTTCATAAAATAATTGATGCATGAATTGTAGAAGCACCTATCCCACCTGAACACGCAATTAGCCGAGGCATTTTTGTCGAGGGGTTAGGATGTGTTTTAAGTGGCATCATTGGGACTGGAAACGCTTCCACCTCATACAGTCACAACATTGGAACCCTAGGAATTACGAAGGTTGGATCTCGACGGGTCATCCAAGTTGCTGGACTGACAATGATACTCCTAGGATTAGTGGGCAAGGCTGGAGCAGTGTTCGTGTCTCTCCCAGATCCAATTTTAGCCGGGATGTTTTTGTTTTTATTTCCACTTGTAATGTCAGTCGGTCTTGGGACATTGAAAGATGTCGACCTGGAGTCATCAAGAAACATCTTTATAGTTAGCTTTAGCATCTTCCTCGGTTTGGTATGTCGGTTTGACCATGAATGCAAATAATATTTTAACAGAATGGAAATTCTCTAGCTTATGTTTTTCTGTTTAAAACGTTAGGCTGTTAGTCAATGGATGAACTCAAATCCAGGAATCATCAGTACTGGAACTCCAGAGCTGGATAGTTTGTTTCAGATTCTTCTCAGTACTGGCATGTTCGTTGCAGGGTTCACTGCATTTGTCTTGGATAACACTGTTTCAGGTAACGTTTTTAAGCGTTTTTAGCAGAGTCTGGTGATTGGATGCTGACGGTATCGTTTATTCTCTGAATGTGTCATTAGGAACTGATAAAGAAAGAGGTCTGGAGTCAAGACAAAAAGCGACTGCCGCTTCAAAATTAAATCGCATAAAGACATATGATTTACCATTTGGAATGAACTTTATAGAGAGGTTAGTTAAAAATATGGTTTAAGATTGAATTTTTATTTATAAAATTATGTTAAGTTGCCGTTTTTTCTTAGGTTTAATATTTTCAAATGGATACCGATATCTCCAACTTATGAAAGACACCCTTTAAGTTTGCTAAACCGTAAAAAATCCGTAAGTCATCATGAATCAGCATGATGAAGTTTCAATTAGGCACCACAGATCTTTTAAAAAATTTGTTGTTAACTTCGCAAAAGACGTACATATAGTTTATTGCTTATTAAAGTTCAGACTTTTCAAACATATAAATGAAATGTCCATATTACCAATTTCATTTGTTTCACAAAAATAACTCTATATTTTGGTATATGAGTGTAGCAACATCATCATCCGTAAAAAGAAACATTTAGAAGATTTCGCTAATCGTAAGTGGTTTTCATATACGATTTCCTATGGTAGAATCAACAAAGTCTTCGATGCACCTCATGAACTCTTCGGTTTTCCGTAAATGTAAATTATGGGTCCCGTCTTCCATTATATGAATTCTGGTAATTATAAAATACAGATCGTACGTCATTTTAAAAAGTATTGCGAGTTTCGTAATAGTTTCAAAAGTGGTATTGTGACCTGGAATTTTTGATGTTTTTGTTCAAATACTCTACTTGTGGATACACGATAAGTTTGTCCTTCATGCCATGAAGTAAGAGTGTCGGACACTGAACTTTTCGAATAGTTTGCAGATATGGACCATTTGGTTTAAAATCTGACTTTCCCATTGCTTGGCCTTCGTCGCACCAACCTTTCCACATCTCCAGTAAAAGATCCTCCCCATACATGGCAATTAGTTCAGTGCGTCTTGCGTCGGGAATTGTGCTTAAGCCGAGTTCCTTCAACACTGATCACGGTGAGAGAGGTTGACAATGCATTTTATGACACACCGATACCGTTAACATCATTTTCGCAAATCGATACTCCCAACATTGATAATTTATTTTACGCACTTTGCATTCCTGGTATCATTTCTTCACTGATATATCCAAAAGCTCCCCATGTAATTAATCCAGAGACTTTCTCCGGTTTCTCCGAGGCTATATTAATTGCAGAAATAGCAGCTCCACTCCACGCTAATAAAATATACTTGGAATAACCAAATATCTGGAAGAAACAGGCACACATCTTTATACACTGCTATCTTAACGATGATTACATTTTATTCAATTCAATCTGTACTTTCATGAGCTCCCTTATATATTGGATGTCAAAAACGTTGGCGGACCCGTACTTTGAGCAAAACTCACGGTTTGGAGGGCGACTTTTTCCATACCCAGGGGGATCGTAGCAAAACCATTTATATTTTTGCACGTTTAATTTGGGAATAATCGGTTTGAAGTCCATGTCAATGGAGCCTAAAAATGAAACCAAAATGTTACAAAATGTTGTTTGCTAATTTTAAATGCCTTTTTTGCATAAAAAAGTACATGTAATGTACCAAAGGCACCCGGCAAGAAGAATACCGGTGGCGCATTCTGAGAACTTCCAACGGTTTCGAGAACGTTAATGTCTACATCAAGAACTTTTAGTTTCACCTCTTTGTACTGTGAGGTAGAAGAATAATGCTTTGGACTACAGAAACGAAGGATTCTATTTACTCGCCTACAAGGATTTAACATTTTTGGAACTTTTTGCGATCCGCTTGAAACCACTGTAGTTGAATCTAAGTTATTTAAAATAACTTATTTTGGGAAATTGCGAATCTTAACTTGAACCTGTGGTGTGAGTTGTTTGTTGTTACAAACAAGAAGAATAGAAGAAAGCAAAAACGAAAGCGAAGGCGACTTTCTCTTTTAATTTAATTTTGAGTGTATTTGCTTTTAGTTTATATTTGCAAGCACGTTGCACTTGCACATGATTTTGCTGTCTCTCTCTACCGGCTTAAGGCTGGAGAAACTCAGCTGAAGTTGAATGAAAGCTTACAAAAAATAGACGCATAATCGGATGGGTTCAATGTTCATTCAAACACCTCACGGGATGCAGATCAAAGTTTGATCATCATCATAAAACTTGTGAATTTGTGACTCACAAGCACACAGCGTATTTACAGCACATGAAACTAACTTCTCGAACTGCTACGTACATGACTATCTAAAGTAATTTACTTTAAGTAAGTGAAAGTTTAGTTTATCTAATATCTATTTTAAAAAATACACCTAGTACAAATGAGACGAAAAAAAGAGAGGATGTATGGAGTTGGAGTAATAATATTCATCAATATTTAAATGCCAGTATAAAAATGATTGCAGACCTTATATGAAATGTTACGATAATAATGCATTTCTATGAATTTTAAGAAATGATTTGTGTCGTGTACCACAATTTCTGTCGTATTTCTATTACAAAATCTACGCCACACAAATATATGTAGCTATAAACTTTCACCATAAACGAAGATAATTGTAAAATTGTGGATTTATAAATTATTTATTCATAATTCAAACAATAATAGTGCTATTTGCTACTTAATAAAAATGCTATTTGAAAAAAACACATATTTAACCAAAGAGGAAGGATAATATTATAACGAGGCGATAATTTTATTTTCACTGTTTGTCTTCGTCTTCATCCTCCATGGACCAGTCCGAATCGGAGTCACCAGAATTAGCTTTGGCGAGTAGTGAAGGCCCACCTTGCATTGCACCCATACCCATAATTACACTTAATAAAGAACTGTAATTTTTCTGCATTTGTTCTATCGATTTCCTGGTTGAAGAAAAAATGATCATTAACATTTCCTTTGAAGGGCTAATTTTTTACACAGCAATGTAAAATGCCATTGGAAGGTGATTTGTAAACTTACTGCATTTCAGAATTTGTCTTTGTCTTTGATTCATCTTTTTTCTTTGGATCCTTCGCGTCTGCATCTGCATGAAACTTAAGAACGATGGGGTACAAAGACGCACTCCTCAAGTGCCGGTTGCACACCGGACATGCTGCTGTCCTGGCTGGTTTTTGCCTTTAAAAAGTGCATTGTTTTTTAATTTTATCAACTTATAAATATTTTACAATAAACAGGAAATGATCTTAGTTCGTTCATTTGAAGCTTACCTAACGCCAAGTAATGTCTTAGCAAACCACTGATTGATGCACACCTTGTGAAAGATGTGTCCACATGGACCGACCCTCAAAGGAGAATCATTTGGATTTGGGCGATCTTGCAATCTAGGTCTCTTTGGAATTGGTTCTGTCATTCCAGCAGGTTCATCCAATCGAAGCTTACAAATTGAACATGCTTTAGGGAGGGGAACCTTTCAAACAAACAAAGGTCAGTTTATTGATTGTTTATTTTTATTTAACAAGGAATTCATAATTGTATTGTAAATCAATGCTAACCGAGGATTTGGATTCGGATGGCAAATTCTCTGTTTGTTCTGCTTTCCTCTTCTTGGGTCTTTTTTTGTGCTCCTTTCCCAGCTTTTCCTCTTTCTCGGTGACCTCTTTGTAAACTTTTTTTATCGCCTCTGCAAGCAAGTCTACGTCAATGCGGGGGCCACTGGGGCCCTCTGGAGCCTCCTGGCGTCGGTCGCTACCATCTCTCTCTGGAGCTGGAGGATCCACGGGTGGTAAATTAGCGATTTCTTTATTTGAAGTCATTTCTCTTTTTTCTTGGTTAACAGTTTTAATTAAACTTTACTCAATAATTCGTACTAAATGCCACTATTGAAGCTAAGAAATTCTTTGATGCACAGTGTCAAAAAACTGCGGAGTTTGATAGATAAGCGAGGAAAAGAAACCCCGACGAATGATTTTCTGATTTTTTGTCATTCCATGAATCATGAAGCAAATGGATTAAATTATTTTATTCAAAATTCTCCTTGGCGATAAACCTTGGTCACTGTTCACGTTCATGTTCGTGTGCAACTATGATAACGATAGCAAAAAACGATACAAGGAAGGTAACATGAAATTAAGTCTGAGTGCAAAAAGTGACATACTCTCGCCATGAGAAAAGAAAGTCTAGACCAAGGATGATAAGCGAAAGATTTTAAAGTCGCAAGCCCAAGCCAATAACAGCCCGATTCTTTTTATATGTTTATGGATCCCAATAAGAAGAAACAATGTAAAGAGAAAATCTTATTTTCAGCGAGATTCATGGATGGATGGTTGGCTATTAGCAAATGGCTATTAGCAATTTTGAATGAATGAATCATCAACAGACAATAAAAAGAACATGACAAACTTGTATTGTTCAAATTGACTCACAAAATTCGTTTACTCAGAAAATCCTAAATGTTTATTATATGACTACTAGTTTTCTAAACGTTCTCAGTAACGATGACCAAAACAAGAAACAAGTTCAGTTTTTATAATATTTCAGCAATTCCTCATCCTTTGCTTTAAGAATACACTTGTCTCTTAAACTGACTACCCATCCAGGTTCTAGGCCATAGAATACTTGGCGCGGATCCTTTCGCTGTAAAAGGAGGTCTTTTTTAGGATCCGCCTCAATATTAGGAAGTTCGTAGCCATATTTTTGGGAAAGGACAAGTCTTTCCTCAGCCACTTTGTCTGGATCTGCAAGATAACCTCGAAATTTTGGATCCGTGTAGTATTCAATGGCATCTTCTGGCGGAATCATTCTTTTCGGAATCGGCTTCCCACTTCGAAACCAGTTCATAGCGTCTCGCACGGCATGAAGGCTGTTTATATCGTAGTAAGCCGTTGTGATAGTTCCTCCATTCTTCTCAATGGCAGCAATCACTGGCTCGGTTGTCCACTGAACTTCTATGTTGATTTTAGCCTTGAACGAGTCAATTCCCTGTGACAAGTAAAAAACATTTCCACTTTGATAGGTATATAAGCAGTAATTTTTATTTATCAAAACGTAAGAAGCATACCTCATCAGTTAATTGAAAACCGTAGTGACGTTCAGAAGGATTAAAAGTGAACAGTTTCGTATTACAAATGGCAGTAATATCGATTTGCTCATCGCTATTTATTCGATTTAAGTCAATCAGCATTTGTAAACTGCCAAGACTCAGTGGTGGATATTGTCGTCTTAAACTGCAATAGAAGATACAATAGTTAAGTCCAAAGTGGTTTTACATTATGTAAATTACATACATTTTACATACAAACAAAATGTGAATGTTGAATCAAAACCATTTTGTTTTAAGTCTCGTACTCCATTTATATTTATTGTATAGTTTTTTTAAATAACACCTATAAAGTTGGAAGGTTTATTTGGTGTAGTTTTAATAAAAGGAAAAACTTACTGATGTCCTTTATAGTAGTGCTCCATCGGGACCTTAACATACCACGGCATAACTCGTTCACCTTCATACCCTAGTCGAGGGTATGTCATACGTTGAGTGGCACCTTTCTGAGGGTGTCCATGTCGCTTTCCTCCGTGTTGACCTCGGGCTCGCTTTCTTGGCTACAAATCATATGCGAACAAGGGAAAGGAACCATTTTAATGTCCCGCTTCACATACATTCCATTTTTATTTAAACTACTTCCCTCCACCAACGTGTTAAACATCAGCCACAGTAAAAGAGAAAGCACACAAACAACAGCTTTACAATTACTTACCGTAGGTCGTGTGACTTTCGGTAAGTTTTGGAGAGTAAGCCTCGGAAGTGTTCGAAGCAGGGCTAGTGCCCAATCAGACCCACTTTTCATCGACATGGTCAATCAAATGATTTGATTCAAATCAAGGACTTCACTTGTACCTGCAGACACAGCACAAAGCTTTTATTTCCAAACCACTTAATTAAATTAACTACACTATAGAATAAAACCAAGTCACATGATAACCTCAGTCACCAGAGTTGTGAGGTGACTGCGACTGGGACAAAATTAACACAACAGAAAAAAATTACAATTAATTACAAACCTGGAGACCTCCCCATCAACATCAATCACAACACAACAAGAACCGAGCCAAGCATGAATCATGTGTTATATGAGTGACTCCGTCCGTTCCGTACTCACTCTGTGTATAGTTTTATCTGCACCGCACCGCTACTGCTACCATTAACAATACCGGCTATTTCTTCATCTATCTCCATTCACGCCTTTGCTTTTTCTCTCTTTCGCCAAGTAAAACGCGGCTGCGGCATCCAGTTGAACGTTGATTCCTGAAAGAGTCGTCATATCGGTCGTCCAGCACCCGGAATTCACAAAAAATATCTCGAGAGAGAAGAACGAAAAAACAAAAAGATAAAACTGAAGTTTTAATTCTAGACAGTTACAAATTATTGAACGTTTATTTCGTGCACGTTGAAACATTTTAGGAACAAATTGTGACTGAATTAATTATCTACCCTACCTGTGGGAAGCAATTTGTAAATTTTTCTTAGCGTTTATTATTGGATTGATTGAGGAACACTAAATATCAAGTTTACAAAAGTCGGAAAATTCCATCGATAATCACCAAAAAGTTTGAACAATTAGAGTAAGTCGTTACTTTAAAACTTTACAAGTTAATAGTTAAGATGTAATGGAGAACAGTTGACAGTCAAATGGTATTTCATGTTTCACGATGGACAGGAGGAGGCAAGAGTTAACAATTAACTTTTAAAATGCCTTCTTAATTTTTTGCAGTCAAAAACCTCTGTGCTAACGTCTGGCAGCAGTTACCTTGCGAAGAAATCGCCAAGATGGACATCAACGATGTGAATTTGCAAGCGCTCAGTTCCTATTTACAACAAACTCTGAGTCCAGATCCTAATGTGAGAAAGCCAGGTAAAAGCAGGACCGTAAAATTGTTAATGGCAAGATGAAGGATCGCGTCGATTGCGCGCTTCGAACTCTCATAAAGAATGAAACTCAAATTTTATCTTAAAATACTTTATCTTGTAGCTGAAAAATACTTGGAGTCTGTGGAACGAAATAAGAACTATCCGCTCCTCCTTCTGAGCCTGGTTGATAATGCAAATATCGACATAACCATCAGGATTGCTGGATCCATTGTCTTTAAAAATTATGTGAAGAGAAACTGGAAAATCGTAAGTCTTTATTTTATTGTCCTTGTTGAATGTCCTGTCTGTACGATTACTGATTAATTGTCTTTAAATACTATAATCAATTTCAGGATGATGTTAACAAAATTGATCAAGACGATCGCAGTGCTATCAAATCTACGATTGTTAATTTAATGTTGAAGTCTCCCGAGAGTATTCAAAAGCAGCTGAGTGATGCAGTGTCTGTGATAGGAAGGGAGGACTTTCCTAAGCTCTGGCCAGATCTTCTAAAGGAGTTGATAGAAAAATTTAATTGCGGTAAGCTTTACAGGGCTTATCTTTGTTTTTTCGAGTTGTTAATTAATTGAATCTTTTTAAGAATGAATCTTTTAATGGTTTTGTAGATGAGTTCCACATCATTAACGGCGTGCTTCACACTGCACATTCTCTATTTAAACGTTACCGTTTCGAGTTAAAATCCGATGAGCTTTGGCGGGAAATAAAGTTTGTCCTGGACCACTTTGCCGCACCATTTACGGCTCTGTTTTTGGTAATTGTCCAACTTTCTCCTGGTTTGCTTGAACCTCTTAAAGTGTAGAACCAATTAAAAATTTGACATTTTTATTTTAGAAATTAATGGACCTAGCATCTGCCCATTCTGGGAATAAAGAAGCCATCAAAGTTATTTACAGTTCTCTCTTGATGGTTGCAAAAATCTTTAACTCGTTGAATGCTCAAGATATTCCTGAGTATTTTGAAGATAATATGGCCGTTTGGATGACAAATTTCCATACACTGTTGGTTACTGATAATCCACTTCTGAAAACAGGGGTAAGCTATAACAATGCTGACAGAACACTTTTTCAGGAACTTGGATGTATGCAATAATCAGTTTATGAAATTATGTTAAAAGGATGATGAAGAGGCAGGGCTTTTGGAACAAATTAGATCTCAAATCTGCGACAATATTGGAATGTACGCTCAGAAATACGATGAAGAATTCCAAGAAATGTTACCCCAGTTTGTGACTGCCGTTTGGAATCTATTAACATCCACAGGAAATCAGTCTAAATATGATCTGGTAAATCGACCAATCACTGCTTAATTGAATAATGCTAAGTATGCTTTAATGTAGTCAAATAAACGTATATTGTGTTATAAATTGCTTACAATTACATGTGAATTACATTTTCTAGCTCGTCAGCAACGCAATTCAATTTTTAGCTTTAGTTGCGGAAAAACCTCAGCATAAAGGTCTGTTCGCCGATGCAAATACGCTTAGCAGCATTTGTCAAAAGGTCATAATACCCAATATGGAATTTCGAGGTATGCTTTGGTTATTGTACAAATTGGAGTATTTACTTATGTACTACATTAAATGCAAAAGTGTAAGTCTTATCTATTTTATTTAACAAATATAGAATCGGATGAAGAATTATTCGAGGACAACCCTGAGGAGTACATTCGACGAGATATTGAAGGGTCAGATGTGGATACACGTCGTCGTGCTGCTTGCGATCTTGTCAAAGCCTTATCTCGCTTTTTCGAGCCTCAAATAACCGAAGTGTTTGGACAGTACATTACGGTATTATTTATTTCAGTATTCAGTATCTTGCGTTTGACAAATCTGTTGGTGTCAGTTAGTAATTATTGCTAACTGTGCATTTGAACAATTCTTAGGCAATGTTGGGACAATATAGTCAGAATCCTGCGACTAACTGGAAAAGTAAAGATGCCGCTATTTATTTAGTGACATCCCTTGTGGCAAAAGGCCAAACCCAAAAACAAGGAGTTACTCAAACAAACCAGCTTGTCAACGTCGGAGATTTCTACAACGCTCATATTCTACCAGATTTACAATCTACAAATGGTAAAGCCTTATTTCTTTAAGACCTTAAATAGCAGCTAAATGTCGTATTGTTGTTGAAAAAAATCATTTAAACATTTCTTGATTTTCATGTTTACGTCTTTGCTCTTCCAACTCCAACAGTCAATGAGCTTCCTGTCCTGAAAGCTGACGCTATTAAGTACTTGATGATCTTCAGAAACCAACTTCCTCCATACGTTGTTAAGGAAGGATTCCCGAACCTGATTCGATTCCTCAGATCAGAAAGTGCGGTTGTTCACACATACGCAGCCAGCTGCATAGACAAAGTTTTGATATTGAAAAATACAGATAACACTGCTATGTGAGTAAAACTGAATTAAGAATTTCCTTAAAGTCTAGTTCATCTCATGATTGGTTGCATTGTATATTGTAGGGTTAAATCTGCTGACATTAGCGGCATTGGTCAGGAACTCTTGGCTAGCTTGTTTGCATGCCTAGAGAAACCAGCTTCAAAGGAGAACGAATACGTTATGAAAGGTAATGATAATTTAGCAGAGAAATTGTTAATTGAAATAATTCCCTTCCCGGCTCACTAACTTTATGACTAATTACATGGATTATTTGAATTACAGGTATTATGCGATCGCTGTCAACTCTGAAGGAAGCCGTTATACCACTTATGTCACACGTTTTACCCAAACTGGTCGAAATTTTGATGATGGTTGCTCGCAATCCTTCGAAACCACATTTCAATCACTACTTGTTTGAAAGTTTGTCACTCTGCATCCGAATAATGTGCGCCAATAATCCCAGTTTTGTGTCTCAGTTCGAAGCTTCACTATTCCCAATCATTCAAGGGGTTTTACAGCAAGACGTGATTGGTAAGATTTGCATTAACTAACGGTTTCCGACGCTGTTATTACAACACATTAGTAGTCAAAATTATAAAGTTACACACCATGCATAAGTTAAACTTGTTTTTTTTTTTTTTGCTGCAGAATTCATTCCTTACATGTTTCAAATCCTCTCTTTGCTGTTGGATTTCCATCAAAATTCAATTCCGGATCCATACATGACGTTGTTCCCATGTCTTTTGGTACCAGTTCTGTGGGAAAGACCGGCCAACATTCACCCTCTAGTACAGCTTTTGCAAGCTTATATTACTAAAGGTCCTCAGCAGGTGGCTGCTAGCGAAAAAATTGTAAGATCTTATCTATCCTAAATATTCTTATTAAATGCAAAATGAATGCTACAGTGCTCTATAAATAATCAAATTATTTTTATAGAACGCCTTATTGGGAGTATTCCAGAAACTGATTGCGTCAAAATCAAATGATAATGAAGGATTCTACTTAGTACAAACTTTAATCGAAAATATGCCACCGTAAGTTTATTATAGATTAAAAACGAAGATGTTTTCTTAAAAGGACGTTAAAGCGATTGTCAAATTGAAACAAATTTATTTTAGGGAGGTGATGCAGCAGTTTTTGAAGCCAATATTTGTTCTTCTCTTCCAACGAATTACATCATCAAAAACAACCAAGTTTGTCAAGTGCCTGCTAGTTTATTTTAGCGTGTTTATTAATAAGTACGGAGCTCAAAGCTTCATCTCCGTCATCGACAGTATTGAAAACAAGTTCATGGCAAAAGTTCTGGACAGACTATTCATTGCGGAAGTACAAAAAGTTTCGGGTAACATTGAAAGGAAAATCTGTGCTGTTGGAATTACTAAACTTCTTTGTGACGCTCCGGAGATTATGCTCACTGGTGAATACAGCATCTACTGGTAAGTATTAAAACTGCTATTTTTGTCTGCCACTTTAATCCTATGATACTGCCCTTACAAAATTCTAAAATTAGTGAAGGATAAAATACTATGTTTTTTCTGCTACGTTTAGGGCACCTTTATTGATGGCACTGATCAAACTTTTCGAACTACCAGAAGACGACAGCGTACCCGAGGATGAACACTTTGTAGAAATCGAAGATACCCCGGGATATCAAACCGCATACTCTAGATTGAACTTTGCAGGAAAACCAGAAATTGATCCTCTGAAAGGTAGAAAAGAGCACTGTTTCTGCAGAAACGTATTATTAAAATTAAATTAAGACATAACTCAATTGATTTGCTTTCTTGCAGATTCCATCCCAAACGCGAAAATCTTTCTGGCTCAAAGTTTAAGTAAATTAAGTACAGCTGCACCCGGACGAATTATGCCTTTAACGGCTGGCATGGCCCCAGAGGTCCAGGGTTATCTGATGAAGTACCTCAGTGAAGCTAATGTTCAGATCGTGTGATTTTAATCCATACTCTCAAAAAAATTGAATTTCCGTAAACAATTCAAAAACTGTATTCGCTTTTATTCTATCTTCCAACTTCCTTTATACCAAACGAGTCTTGGATCTAATTCCAATTATCATGCTAAGTTTTTCATTGGAATGGAAATAAAATACTTTAATTATGATGATTATGTAATAAAACTGATTATGATTTCAATTCTTAATATTAGAACCACTGCAAGAATAAGTAGCATTTTATTAAGTCACTCTTATCATAATAATCTCTTATCATAGGCAAATACAATCATTTCAGTCGACTATCCACACCATAAGGTCTCGTATCAGTTTTCTGTCAGCAGAAGTCGGAAGGTAATCAGAAATCATCACGATAACATACATCATTTCATTTCTTTCTTACATATATTTAAAGTTTAAATTTTAAACAGAGAAACAAGAAAAGGCAGAAGAAGAGCATAAAGCTAAAATGTAAAAAGCACAACAGGCCGCAGCAGGCACACATGGACATGACTATGACATAATCCATGTGCTTGATGTTGATGGTGTATTTTTCAAGTGAAAGTAGTGAGAGTCAGTGAGAGGAGACGAGGAGGTGCAAGAATTATCACCTAGACCTGATTTATCAGTTAATTTATATCTTTTGTAGTGACAGACTGTTGTCCAAAGTATCATTTAATGTTGTGTACTAGTCATAGCCGGCTTCGTAAAAGCATAAAATTGTTAATGTTTTGTGTTTTCTCTTTATTTCGCTGTTTGAGTAAAATATTTGTTTGCTTTTCGCTCTGTTTTACATTAGTTTAGTGTTGTTTTCGACGGCGAAATAATCTTCGGATTTTAATGACAATTTAGTATTTAGTCTACAGTCAATCGTTGGATTAGTAAACGTACCTGACAAACGTCGAAATGAAGTTTGCCATTTCAATGTTCCATCGAGTGGAACGCTTTAGTTTGAAACCACTCTATAGAATCTGCTTCTTCGAAAGCAGGGCAAACTTTCGATCCTCCGCAGCAAATCAAAATGCCGTAAGTGCCAAGAATTGGAAGGACGCTGCTTCTGTTCTCCTTGTTTCCCCTATGAATAATAGTGAACCATACTCCCTGGGCTACTTGGTAAATTACATTCCGAATTACAATAACTAAAATGTCATTATTTTCTTAAAAGCTTGTTCACGTGTAAGTTTGTAATTTTACAAATTAGATGGTGGAACGTTCGAGGACAGGAAGAGTTATGCCAGGGATGTGGGTCTTTCCAGGTGGAAATGTAGACCGTATTGACTCAGACCTGGAATGGATTGAATTATTCAAAAAGGTTCAGAACATTGACCTTCTTCAAGAGAAGTTTTTCTGCGACGGAGCCCACATTCCAGAGATTTATTCAGCGACCAACGAATGCGATGCGCTTCCGAGGCAAATTTCTTTAAGGATTACAGCAATTCGCGAGACTTTCGAAGAAGCCGGAATTCTTCTTTGTCGACCTGGCAAGATTAATCCAGCGAAACATCTTCATAACGGTATGCTGACCTATGACTTTGAGCAGCTTCAAGATAGAACCGAAGTCCAAGCTTGGCAAAGGAGGGTACGGAAGAATTCCGAAGAATTTGTTGAGTTATGCAGACAGCTAGAATGCACTCCTGATATTCATGCATTGTACGACTGGAGCAATTGGTTAACTCCAACAATATTTAAACCCAAGAGTAGATTTGATACAATGTTTTACCTGGCAATTCTTCCTCGAATGTCCCGTGTAGTGATTGATGGAAATGAAGCGGTTAAAGCACAGGTGAGTGAGTGATAACGATTAAAAGCAAACTGGGTAAAACACTGGTGAAATGTCTCATTTGGAAATAATTAATGAAATGTTCTTTTTTATTTAAAGTGGGTATCACCACCTGCAATATTATCCGACCATTCGAAAGGACAAATTCGTCTGATGCCTCCGCAAATTTATGAATTTAGTCGATTAGAAAGCCTCAAAACAATCAAAGACCTTCAGAATCGGGGCGAGTTAAGAAGAGAAAAAGGAATCGAAAGATATTTTCCAGTCTTAAAAAATGTGGAGGATGGGACCGTTTATCTTCTTCCTGGTACTAAAAATAAACCACTTAATTATGCATCGTTTCCATTGTCCATGCGTGTTATTGATTTTCATTATTACATTACAGGTGATGACTTATATCCAAATCCTCCTGATTATATTGGAGTGGACCCATCATCATTGGAAGAAATTCCACATACGATAGCTCAGTTAAAGGAATCCAGCAAAAATTTTCACAGAGGAATTTCGAGAGAAGGGACAATTGAGTCTTATGATATTAACGTAACGCGCTTTGGTCATGTATATTGAGTAAAGATTGACTGACTTTAATCATTTGATGTTGTTTCGAGCCTTTCATATACAAACAATAAAAGAAAAGACTATCAATCACCAACTATCACGGTTGCTTAACCAAAATCGTTTCACAATCTTTGATCTGCCAAAATGATCGATTCCTGTTCCTGACATTTCAATTCAGAGGACATATTACTTTAGACGTGCTCATAAACTGAACTCCATCGATTAGTTTTGGTGATTGCGGTGCATTGTCGTCACGAATCATGGTTAAGTTCAAGTTCCTAAACTTAGCCTGTTTGGGTTATTCCAAATTATGTATCTCTACTTAATGTATATCTCTTTGCATATACAATGGGAATGCATTTTTTCAATGCAGTTTATTTTATTTTCTATAATTATAATAACAATTAGCCACAAAAAATTATAAACATTCGATGGTAATTCAATCGTCAATCAGCAATTAGAAAAGAAAGTTTTCATACATACTGGCAATTGGCATATCTTCATCATCATTTTATGCGTAGTCAATGAAAAGTGTTGGAGTAGTAAAAACCTTTTTTTCTTTAGTTGCAACTTGCAAAGCAAAATAATAGCAGCATTGAAAGATTTTGTTCGACCTTCAAGGTTAAGTCGCAATTTGACTTTGAACCCTGACTCAGTGAGCAAGTTAGAAAAGAATTAATTAGAATTTTATTAGGTCTGGCTGGAGCTGGATCTCTGGACACGAGAGATGAGACTCGCCCGGCTTCCTTGCGCACTTTAGAAAGCATTTGCACCTGCTTGCACAAGACTCATGGCATGACTCACTGATGTATTTACATATAGCAAATCCAAAGCACATGTGAAGCCCGTAAAATCCCAATTTTGTAATTCTTGTTGACATTTTTAGTTCTGGAGAATAGAATAGAACTATATTTAATTCATTGGAACAACTAACAACTGTATAGTTCCTATTTGTCTAACGCATTAGAGATTTATTGCAAAATAAGTTACAAAGATACTTGGATAATAAATATGTTTGATGATATTGAAGTATAGTTTTGTAAAGTTCTTTCGTGGATAGAGCGGAAGTGAGATAGGAAAAGTTTCTTCGGATACCTTTCTCCTTTTCCCTTTTTGCCCAAATATTTCTCAATTCCTCCAAGCAAGGTCATTTTACCCTTTCTCTTCATATGACTACAAGGCCAGCCGACTAAACAAAGTACGTCAAATCGAGTCTTCGATACAAACAAATTAACAAACCAAGGTGTGCTGCTTTAATTATACACAAAGAGGTGTCAGTAAAAATAGTTTTCAGTTCTTTCTATTTTTCTTGGTATTGGTCTTGTTTGTAACTTACACAAGCGTTAAAAAATTGAGAAAAGGAAGTGTGCATTGGTTACAAATATCATAAACTTTTCATAGTATTCAAGTTTTAACGATATTTCGTAAATCTATAAATAGGGTTCTTAAGGAAAGTGTTAATAGTTCCAGCCATCGTTTTAGCTGATTACGTATGCCAGAGAGTCCACAGAAAAGGTACAAAAAAACAAATGGCTTTTAATTGGAATGTTGGATATCTCTGAAAACTGAAATAGCGTTCGAAGGTATACTTAATTTGTTAATTTTTAATTCGTACCCAATGTTTCATTTTGAAGGATTTTGAATCACCACAGTACATTGAAAAATGGTGAAACTTGACTGTATTCTAAGGATGCGCTACAACATCGCGCATGGTCTTGTGACCGCAGCTCAGAACTCTCCAAATGCTCTGAAAAGTAGTCAGAAAGGTATGCCCTGGCGTGAAGCAGCTTCTGTTATGTTGGTGTCGCCAAAGCCTTTGAAACAAACGGATTGTTCGACCACCTCTTCCACTGGAAACAGCTCAACAGCAAAATCACAAGGGAAGGCGGAGTCGAAGCCACATTTTCTAGTCACCAATAGATCGAACACTGGTTCTTTTTCGAGCATAACATGTTTCCCTGGAGGAAACGTCTGTAATGCTGATCAGAAGGAAAAGTGGGTAGATATATTGGGAGTGATCGCTCTCCAGGATATCTCGAAGGGGGTAACGTTTATTAAAGACGGTGGCGAGCTGCCCTCAATTTACCACGTAGCGCGTGACAAAGATCCAGATAAACTTACCTACCAAGACTTTGAACAAAAGCGTGTTCCGAAGAATATATCTCTTCGGATTACAGCCATCCGTGAAACATTTGAAGAGACCGGAATTTTACTCTGTAAAATGGGCGATATTAAGAAATTTGGGAAACTGGGACAAGACTCTGCCTCTGTTGGATGTGAAGCGACCGTACATAATTTTGAGGATCCTGACGAGGTCACGTATTGGCAAGAAAGGGTTAAAAATGATCCTGGTGAGTTTATGGCGATGTGTGAAGAATTGATTTGCTATCCTGATGTCAATGCGCTAGTGGAGTGGAGTGACTGGCTAACTCCAAATTGTTTCGGGATGCAACGTTACGATACAATATTTTACATGGCGCTACTGCCTCAGCCCTATCCTCTTCAGATATGTCCAAAGGAAGTGGATTCTGCTTCAGTAAGTCTAATTTAGCCCTCGAATGAAAAAATGATTAAATAAAAAAAGTCTGTGTAATTGCAAAATGGGGACTATTCAAAAACAAATTTCTTGTATTTTGAAACTCCAGTGGGTGTCAGCCGAACAAGTTTTAAAAGACTGCGAAGAACGAAAATGTAAGATGATTACACCTCAAATTTATGAATTGGCACGATTGCGGAGCGCATCAATTAAGACAATAAGCCAGTTGATGAAAATCAGGCTTAAATTGGGAATTGAGAGGTGGTGTTCAGCTTATATTCGTGCAAAAGATGGGTACCTTTCTGTTCTACCTGGTAAGTGGCGAACCAAACGTGATGTAAATTGTCAATTCGTATATTTTAATCGGCCCATGACATACATTGTAATTGTTACGAAAATGTCGCAGGTGACGATTTGTATCCGGAAGCAATGAGGATTGAATTGTTTGAGCCAATTCCTTCTATTGATTCAACTTTGGACGAACTGCGTGATACTACTATCCGGCATCATCGAATTGAATACAGATCCGAGTTTGACTTTAGGGTCGTAATTAACAATTACAGAGAAAGAGCCGGCCACATTTATTTGGATATTTGAATGGTTCTCTCCTATTCGATAAATCTGCATTTATAGACAGTAACTCGCCGAAAATAGCAATAAATTAATATTATATACTTAATGTGACTTCGTTATTGCAATAAACTAACTTATGCCATAAAATCTTTGTTGCTTCCAATTTTTTGTTTGATCGTGAAAAATGGCATCTTATACATCCTTCATTCATTTCATTTACGTATCAAAAATTTATTGCACAGATCTGCATCTGGTTTCCATTCGCACAAAGGTGCTGCTACTACTTAATTTTAATTATATTTAAACTAAAATTACACACTACATTAATTAATTACAAAAACTTAAAACATTGAAATCGACTTTCTTTCGAAGCGAATTTAAACATTTTAAAAATACATCTTTTCTGTATTGTAAATAATTTGCTTTACATTTTTGGCTATCCAAATAAAACATTATGTGTAATAGTACGAATCCAGTGTGATGTTAATTTTCAATAAACCTACTTTAGGTATGTATATATAAATGAAAATTATAATATAAAAATGGTTTTAAAAAGTTTAAAGTTATTCACGATTTTCATCAAGTTATATAAGCGTTCAAGAGAAGATAGCTTTAATTAATACAATCCTGAGGTTTAAAATGTATTAAATAAAAATTAAAATGCCATGTGCGGATCTGCTATATGGTATACAAGGAAGCATAAATATAAGGATTTGTTAGTCAATTTAATGTCCTATGACTATGACGCTGAAGGATCTCATTTTACCCTATCCAACCGATTAAATTATTAAACTACTTTCTGACTTGATTTTCCTGTCAGTGACACGTTAATCGATTTTTAGGGGCACTTCGTAGAACCGATTAAGATTTCCTGTTTATACGTGAGCATCAAATTTTTTGCAAATTGTAAATTAAATTACATTAAAAGATGAACAATTTACACAACTTTTGCCTCTCTACGTTTCAGTTAATTTTACCCAACACGTCTGACTAAGACCGTGTACCTCCTAGCTGGAAGTACCTTCTATTTCAACTTAGCCGAGTGGCTATGATCTACGATGTATTTTAAATCTTCCACTTAATACAAGCCCAGTGTTAATTTTGTTTTAAAACTTCCTATGTAAAGTTTTTAACAGTAAGATTAAAAATTAAGTAATGTATATATAGTATAAATCAAGTCTTGCACAATCAGGTTGTACGGTGGAATCAGGTAGCCTATAATAAATTATTGTGTGTGTAGAATTTAAATGATGGCCACAGTCCAATGTATCCTACCGTAATTCCACGTAATTGGCAGGGAAAAGCCCAAACTTCCCGTTACACTCTCCTCGCCACCAGCCTTCATCAATCTTTTAAAGAGAAAAATGTTAAAATTAATATAACAACCATTGAATGGTTAAATACAATTCGGTCAGCTCAACTATGTATGAGTATTTTAAATTACCATTTCTATATTTGTGATGACATCGCCCGGGTCAAATGAAATCTCATCTTCGGCAGCTGAAATAAAAAAATATCACCGAATATTTAAAAGTTCCATCAAGTGACAATCTGAATATTTTGTGTGTAATAGCTTCTTTAATACCGGCTTGGTAGTCATAAATGGCAACAGCAACGCTATCGTTGCCATTCTGTGACGTAGCACTTGGTGAATTAACGGAATTTCCATTTGGAGATGTGGTTCCCACCAAACTTTGGCTATTTGGTTCATCATCCCACTCATCATCATCGTCGGCTTCGTCGTTATCTTCCTCTTGACGAAGTCGTCTTTGTGCAGCGGGAAGTTGTGCCTCCAACTCTCTCGACCTTTGTTTCTGAGCTTCCTCCACCATGGACAGCTCATTGTGCATACGCTGAAGCTCATCCATTCCTTTTTGCGCTTCCAGTTCAATCATTCGACGCTCATCAGCATTTTTGCCAACTTGGCGTTTTCTTTCTTCAGCTTCCGCTTCCTCCCGTTTCCGCTGCTGCTCTGCCTCTATCCTAAGTCTTTCCTGCTCTTCCTGGCGTTTCCTTTCCGCTTCCATTTCTTCCCTCTCCCTTCGTTCAGCTTCTTCTTGGGCGGCTTCTTTCCTCCTTCTTTCTGCTTCATCGGCTTCCATCATTTGCCAACGCCTGAGTTCCGCTTGCTCCTCTTCTGCTCTTTGTCTGGCTGCCTCAGCGGCTGCTTCGGCTTCCTCCTGCCTTTCTCTCTCCTCCTGTAATTCTCGCTGTTTTCTAGCAAGCTCGATGTCTGCTTGATGTCTTTTTTCAGCTTCCTCCATTTTTCGTCTCTTGACCTCCTCCTCCTCCCTTTCTCTTTCCTGCTCCTGTTGTTTATGGCGAGCTTCTTCTTGTTCCTGTCTTTTCCGGGCATCTCGCTCCTCCATTTCTTTTCTAGACTCCTCCAGACGCTGTTGCTTTTGAGTTGCCTCCAATTCCTTGGCTTTCAAGGCTTCATCTTGCTTCTTTTGTGCTTCTAATTCTTTCGCTTCCTTTTCCTGTCGACGCCGGCGCTCTTCCTCAGATCTTTTCGCAGCTTCCTCCTCGCTTGTTTTTGCCATTGATTCAAATCGTGCACGAAGATCCGAAGCTTTTCTATCCACCTGAGGACGGGTTTTCTCGTAGTTCGTACCCACCGTTTGTGATTCTCCCTCATCAAAACTATGAGCAGATTTATCCACTCTATCCGTTTCTAGGCCGAATTGTCCACCAAACCCCTAAAAATTAAAACGTCTTGTTTGTAAACTTTTCCCTTAAATTCATTTGTGACAAAGCTTTATTAAAATTCACTTACCTTTTTGTACTCTGTCTGACTTTGGTGCTGATCGACTTTTAAGTGGTAGTCCCATCCCTGTAAAAAAACAAAAGTGGTTTTATGTAGCAAATATCTTTCATATGTATGTATATGTATTTTAAATCTTCGCAAGTTTAATTTCAGAAACACTTTTTGATCCAACGTCGCAACTTACCATTGCAGATTTATCTTGGCGGTCAGCTTGTACCCCATACTTTCCCCCAAATCCCTTAGCATAATCTGTTCATAGACCACGATTAATATTTTCATAAACCTATATTTTATTAAATAGTAAGAAGTAGATAGTAAATTGCTTTATGCTAATCATATTATTAACCTTGCTGAGATTCATGCCTCTGAAGTTTTTCATGATAATCCCATCCCTGTAAAAAATGTGGTTTTGTTTTAGGTAGTATATCTATAAATATCTATGTCATATATTTTCAATCTTCGCAAGTTTAAGTAAGTCATAAGTTGCAAACACTAATAATACTTACCATAGCAGATTTATCCTGCCGGTCTTTCTGTACCCCAAAACTTCCTCCGAATCCCGTTTTGTAGTCCTTTTGGGAATCATGTTTCTCTACTTTTGTGATGTGATCCCAGCCCAAAGCAGACTGTAGGAGGAACAAAAATTTTCATAAAAACATTTAATCCCATTTTCTTTGCAAGATCATGCTATTAAAATTCAAACAAACCTTATCAACTCTATCCTTCTGAACTCCAAAACTACCCCCAAAACCTGTCTTGTAATCCTTTTGAGACTGATGACTTTGCAGAGGCTCTATGTATTCTGACCCCACGGCCGATTTATCCATGCGATCTTTTTCTACCCCAAACTTCCCTCCGTAGCCGAATGCAGGATTAATTTGCTCCAACACTTTCCGTTTAATGTCCGCATCCCCCTTTTGCGTGTCTTCGGCCAATTTTCTCATGCTACAGAGAGACCCGGAAAGGGACTTGTAGAATTTCTTCACATTAAAAAAATAATACTTCCTTAGGCAAACTTACTCAATAGCACCACCGGTTCTTCCGCTGCCCTCCACCGTTTTCGAACCCCACCGTTGCTCCTCTTCCGTGACATCATTGACAAAATCTGGATCGGTTTCCCAGTCGTCATTTTCTTCCTCCGGGTTTTGGAAGCTTGCAGGACTGACACCTTCAAATACATTTTCATTTTCATTCCATGTGCAAATGAACTTTGTGAATGTGATATGGGTGAAAGTTTATCATCATTATTACCAATAGTGGATTTCCACATTTTGAAGGAAGATATTTTCTTTAAGCAGAATTACTTGAAGCTCTTCTTAAAGTTGAAAATCACTATATACTCTTCACCGAAATGTTTGTCATTAATCTTTTGGGTTAGGTACCAAATGCACTATACCAACTTTTTAAGACACAAAAATGTACTTGATTAAAGCAGTCGAAAAAATATGAGTTTGATGTGCTTAGGGTTTACAGTTAGATTACTCATTTGTGGCTCACTTGTTTTGTATATAAAATGTTACATTGGAACACAGGAAACTGAAACTTTTTTGTGCAAATCGTCTGCTCTGCTAATCTTGATATGATTGACAAATTGAAGCTATGGCTATGATGACTCAATGAATTACCTTTATATTTCTCGCTGCATTATTACCCTTTGCATTTACTTTATCTAAACACTTTCTGGCTATTTATGTATTGTAGCAATTATTATAAAGGTTTGTGTGGTTTGGTCTGGTTAGCCAACACTGTGTGTGCGTCACCGCAACTGCTACTCCTACACACTGCATTTAATGTATTTCAGTTAGTCATCTAATCTCACAAAAATCATTGTCACAAATTTTCATTATCTTCATGTGTATCACACACCAGCCCTTTAGCAAACAAATTGTTTATCTGACTGAACTGATGCTGTTTCACTTGTTTGTGATTGTGAACTGTGAAGTGGAAGTCAAACTTCAGTCAAGGTTTTCCTTATTTAACCATGCGAATAAGCTGTCAACTTGACATTATTTTTTATGTACAATACACTGTGATACAGTATCACCACAACAAGAGGCACGTTTTTGTAACTTTAAGTCGCAGCTATATAGACTTACCGACAAGATAATTGGCGAATATATTATGTCCAAGCAAATGTATTTAATGCATTCTTATAAAAGAGCTTCCAATTTTAATGTTACGAAAACCACAGCTAATAAAAGTGGAAGACCCTGTGGCAAAAACATGTTACGAGGAAGCACAGCACACAATTGATGATGATGCTAAAAGTCTTTTGATGAGTCAAACATTCAAATTTCTAGAGATGCACCTGTATATCTCTGAGGAGAGGGTTTTGCACAAAATTTATCCTCAAGTTGCAATGTGAAACTATTCAGATTGTGTCGGCTCTCGATTTCTCTCCTTTCCTTATTGTAATTCTGTGTGTTTGGGTTTATTAAACGATTTCTTATGTTTACCGTAGAATTGATGTGCACTTCACAGGGCTAAAAGAAAATCTCTTAGGGAGCGACAGGATGTGATGCGTATATGAAGGAGATGCACATTCGCAATCCACATAAAGTGACAAATCCACTTCACGTGTGGTTTCCTCTTTATTCTGTCTGTCAATACACCAATCGCTTTCAAATCTTGTTTGTCTGTATTCCCTATATTACAGAACTTTAAAAGTGGTTAACAAGGCTGAAACTCCCAGTCTTGCATAAAATAGACAGGAGTTGGCGTTTCATAACATTTTTCTTTCTAAAAGAAAAGCAGTGTTCTATAGACATTTTAGATCTCGTTAATAGACTAGATAGATGATGCCCTGCTTCCTTGCTACGTGCTTTGTAGTAGTAGTGGGATGAAAGAAACCGCATAGTACAATGGTGGGATATTATCCGTCAAACCGATGCGTTAGCTGTTGAGAGTTGTAAAATGTAAAAAGAAGCGAGAAGAAGTAGCATTTTCAATTGAACGAATAAAATGGTATTATGCACTTGTCTTGTCTTTTGACCACTTTGAATGAATGAGCTCTCTCTGCATGAGGTAAGGTTTGTGTTTCATGGTCTATAGTGGAACGTGATGGTAGATTAGTTAAGTCAGTCACCCTAAGAGGAATGATACGTGAAAGTAAATCAGTTTTTAAGTACATATAATAATAATATTCCTTCTTATACAGTTCTGTAGTTTTCTTTTCTTTTATATCGTCTCGTCTGTTTTCATTTCAGCGCCTATCGCCTCACACGACGTATCTTCCTTTGCCTTTTAAACAGTAGAAAGAAAGAATCAGAAAGCTCAGAGGGACATGCCGAAAACTGCAGTGCCAGTCTAGAGATGTTTGTAGCACGCACACAGAGAATTTACAAGAGAGACCTCACAATAATATCAATTCCATTTCCAGTCGTTGGATTTCAAAACTGTAGGTTTGTTGATTAGTAGATAGAACAATAAAAGCGTCTTTGGAATGCAATGAAAACATGAAAATGTCTTAATGAAATATGCATTTCCATTTCATGCGTAATAGTTTTATTAAACTTGATATTTGTTATTGCTTGCTCTTTGTTGTAAAGTGTTTGAGATCTTGTTTAAAACAAATCTCAGATTTAAGACAAATTGATGCTTTCATCTGAATTATTTAGCGAGCTTTATTTTTTTAATTTGTTTAATTGTAAAAAACATTTCAGAGCCTAAAATTAACCAGTTGACAAAACCTTCAAAAGCGTTACTCATAATCCTATTTAAAATTCATTTGTGCACAATGCACGTTACCGTCAAGAGTTACCTACTGCTCTATAATTGAAAAATGAAATGAATACTCACCCTATCCGAAAACACGGAAAACATAAAATCTATACATAAATACAAACTGTAATAATATTACATACCAAATCAAACTATTTTTTAAATCGTTTTGAGTATGAAAGAGAGTATATTAGTTTTCCACTTTACTAAATAGATAAAAACCCACCTGCTATTAAATACCATACACCACAGGAACACGAACATGTAAACATTTAAAATACTGGGGCCTGGGCCAGTTGAATATGTTAAAGATTAATTCATATTCTTTGACTCAGTCGTAAACTACCACAACGTCCACAACATTATAAAAACCCTTGATCTAATATATTCTGACATGACACAATTAACAAATAGTTATCGGCGACGGCGACCAGCTGGTGATTTCCCTTTTGCAATCTTCCTTGGGGTGCGCTTGGAAGACGACGAGGGGACAGCCGAAAGCGACGCCGAAGTCGTTGGGACTGGTTGACCAGTAACTTTTGCTGTCAAGATAGGATCATCAATGAGATCTACTGGTCGCACAAACTCTCGATTACTGCATCCCATAGCCGGGCATCTAAGTATAATGTTAATTTAAAGTCAAATTATTCATGATTGAAATATTTTTAGTTAACTATTACCACATAGCGAAACATTTGTAATTTGGAAATAAATCCGTACCTTATCCTTGGATTTTTCTTTAGAAGTTGCAACATGGCTTCTCTTCCATAAATATGTCGGCATTGGCGATTGCGACACGGATCCTTCAGCGGTTGTTTGGAAATGGGATCCAACTCAGGTATTACTTCATGTCTGTTTTGATCCCCTTCTTCATCAAGATCCACCTCTTCAGGCTCCGTTTCCGCATCAGCATTGTTGATCTCTTGATTCTCTTCATCAGCTTGATCCAAAAGTGCTTCCAATTCTCTTTTAAATGTGACATATGAAGGATGACTTTTCAAAATATCTTCCGTTAAAGTGGCTTTGTAGTCCGCAAGCCTCTTGTTTGTGAGAGTAGAGATACTGTCAACGGCATCCATGAATTCTTTTGTCTCCTGTTCCGGATTATCATGCAGATTCAAGTCTTCAATGATTCCATTCATAATAGCAGCCGTCTGAGCATACGTCAACTCAGTTTTCACCAACTGAAGAATTGCCGCCTCCATGTTCTCCGCAATACTCAACTTTAACTCCTCTGAAACATTAAAAGCATATTTCTCATTAAATACGTAATGAATTTAATTCGTTTCTCGTTTTCTAACTGCTACACACAACACGGCTACACTATTCACTGTTCGAAAAAAAAATCATTTGTACCTTCGTCTTCGGGACAGTACGGAACTGTCTCATTAGCGATTTTCATAATGCTGTCCATCCCAAATCTGACCGCGCCCACGACCGGATCAGAATTGTCTAAACCGCATTCTAAAGTGTTGTGAGAGTCCCCTTCTCCTGAGTCACCTGTATCTGACCCAGCCTGCTGACCTCGACGATTCATTCTCTCAGCAAAGTCCCTTTCCTGTGTTGTGTCTTGTTTAAAACGGCACGTTCTCCTCCAAATACCCTAAAAGCCAAATAATTTAAAAATAAATGTAGATAAATTAAAACTGACTTTTGTTTTAGTTTACACACAGCTGTCCACACAAAAGCACGTCGATTGTTAGCTGTTGCATTTTATCCAAAATTCCTTATTAATTATACTACAAGTTTAATTTTTGAAAAATTAATTTACCCAAAATGCTTAAGAACTAGTCACCAAAAACACTACACGAACTAATTATACAATAGTTTAGTTTGTGGTAAAATGTAAATGTTATTGTTTGTGTTTTGTTTTTGTTGGGAAGCTCTCCGTCAAAAAACACTACGATGAGATGACACGGTTGAATGTATCTTCTGTGGGCTGCTGGGTGGTCGCTCAATTCAGTCGCAATTTGGTCGAAAAGGGAAAGCGGGAACTCACATTCTCATGATGATCATCAAGATCGTATGACTGAGGTTGAGGCAACTCGATTAACATTTAAATCATATTAAACTTTACACAGATAATCAAGTTAATTGTCATTCTTTGTACAATGTTTTTCCAAACAGCTCTACTTCCTTGGAGAGGTTGAGTTGTCTGCTCATTGCTCATTAATTAGGAAAGCTAACAGAGGTTCACTAGTTAATTAACTAATAGTAATAATGGCCGAGAAAAGGTTAACCGGTTGGAGGTATGCGGCTCTGGTAGGAGGTCTAGTAGGTGCCATTGGAATAACTATCTACCCAATTATCATTAGTCCAATGATGGACCCAGAACCGTACAGTAAGTTCTTATTTAGATCATTCATTCGAAACTTTAAGTGAAAGACTAAAAACGAATTAAATTACAAAACATTTTGTTTATTGTTTGTTGCATGAAGAGAGAGCCCAGAGAGTAACCAGAAGAGGAATTAAACAAGAGGAAATTCAACCTGGAAGTGAGTTTATTGTAGTGTAGTAATGCAGTTTACAAATCAGCTAACAATAAAAAAAATGCTTATTTAAATATGATGTAATGTATTTCTTTTTAGATATGAAAGTTTGGACAGATCCTTTTGGTAGAAAAAAGAAAGAAGATGCCCCTTCGGAACAACCAAATTAATTTTTGTTCTATAGTCATTAAAATCTACGAGTTTTGTAAATATAATAAATGTAAGACATTTCGGAGTTTATATTAGTAGTTACAGTCGCATGACTTCGAATTTTCGAAATATTATTAGATATGAATGATATGATTAAATTATTTAGTTTATTATTTCGGAGGTCTGACAAGTATACGTAACTTATTTTGGTCCTACGTTAGAATAAAAATAAATATCGCTAATGTAAAAATTGATTTTGGCCGACTAAAGTGAAAGTGGTCTGCATGCCATTATCTAATGATGCCATTCAATGAAATGAAACATGAGAGCATGACATTCGGTTTGTAAAAATCAGACAACCTACTTCATTAAAATATTAAAAGGTCATACAAATAGTCCAGCATTGCATATGATAGTGATTTATAAAACAATATAAGTTGTCTTGTCTAAATCTCATCAGTCATCACAACTGAAAATTAAATTGAAAACATCCTTATATTATACTCACTACAATTTTAAAAGCTCTCTCAAATCAGGGATACTGGTTTTTAGTTATACATCAGACGTTCTAAGATGACATATAATATAATATCAGACATACTCATTTGGCTTATAATGATTTATAGCACATTTACTCCACGCCTTCCGACCTTGGAAAGAAGAACAATTAACTCCATGTATGCACATAAAATGCCTAGGGAGTTGACTAGCCGGCGTTCTATGGTATTGGAGTCTGAGTCTATAAACTAGAAACTAAACTTATATTAGAAACTGGAAGCTTCTCTCTTTGGCATCAGCGTCCAGAGAAAGCAATATTTCGCAAGTAAGCATTTTCTCTTTTCCCATGAATGTAAGTATTATAAGTAACCAAGTCTTACTTTATAGTAAGCTGCCATTAAAGCGTAAGTTGAGAGGTTGCTCTTTGTTACACGGGGGACATGAAATGAAGTATAGTTTAACGCAAGGCAAACAGAAGTAGGAGGCGAATGTCGACAAAGATGAATTCTGCTGTGGTGTTTTCATAGTCACAGTCAGATAGGACATGGGTTTCTCTTGCTTCATTTGCTAAATCTGGCGGAAATGATAGTGATGAGTGTGAGTCTACAAAATGTCCAAACAGGCACTTTCAGTAGTCCAGAAGTGTTAAAACAAAAGAGTGGGGCAAAGAGACTTTTATGAAATAGGTATGGTATTGACTTTCCCTGGTTTACTGCGGTAAAAAAACAATGAAAGAGGGTGCGGGTCAAGGGGAGAAGGCGTGGTACCCAAGCATTAGTATTATTGTGTTCAAATTACCTAGAAAATCATTCTAATCATCCTATTCACACATTAGAAGACTTGGTGAATTTTACAGATTTCTTCAACAAGACTTCGAAAACACCAGTTACCAAAAATGTTGAAAACCATTGTAACTTTTAGAATCTATAGACAAATGTTTGTAAGGAGAATCGCATCGTATCATAATTTATACTTACGGTGATAGGACGCTACCTAAAAAGAATTCTAGTATCCACATTCAAAACCGTAGACAGACTTTCACTAGCTTGCTTGTAACGCTGCAAACGCTCCATGAAGTGGAAGCGAGAGCAATGAAAAGTTTCAGCAAAATTATGGGCCAACTCATGCATTTCTGGAACCCATTGCATTAATAGCTTCATTTTGTCAGAGTGAGGCTTTATGCTATTGTATATAAAACAGGAAAGCTGCGCCCTTTTATATGTAGATAACACTTATATGTTACAAAATTTGCACACTCACAAAGCTACAACTTTTTAAACCAACAACTCTGGATAGACTAACATGTTGATGAGTTATGAGTTTGTTATGCAAAGATTCGAATTCTATATAGGATGCAATGGTAAATTAAACAATTTCCCCTCGTCGTTATCATCCCGTAATTTAGCTTTCTGGGCTTTCTTCTCGTCAATGGAAAAATAAAATTGATTCAATGAGTGATTCAAAATAACATTTCGCTTACTGCAATTTGAAATGGATATCGAATCATTTTATGCCGATTATGGAAAACTGCCATATTCAAGTAAAGTTTACTAATACAATAATTGCAATGTTGATGCTGCTGAATCTTAAGGAAAGAGGTTTAAAAGAAATTCGATTTTTTTTGTGAAAGTTGATATTATTTCTTGGTATTGCGTTTCACCTCAGAACTCCTTTCTTTCGCTCTACGGAGAAAATGGGATATGGTAGAGGTGTAACAAAGGATACGATTAGTTACCAACTTAAAATCCCATCTCGGCTAAAATGTATTATTGAAATAACAATATACCCGATGGTGAAAGATGCAGAAAAGATTTCTTTAAAGTTATACTGTAACTACCTACAGGGAAAATCTAATCTAATTTTATCCTACTGGAACCTCATTTTCTGTCAGACTCATTTCCTCTGAAACTGAAAATTCTACGAATCACATAAAATTATCATTTAACATTGTTTATGTTAATTTTGCTGGATTCAAAAAGGGAAGTAAAAAATAATTTTATCTTTGCAGTCAAAATCCAGAGCGCAATTCGTACGCTTCCTTTCCTTTACATTATTTTCAGTTTTGTCATTTTAGCAAAAGAACGTTTCACAGTAGGGAAATTCGAATCTCAGAAATGAAGGTCTCATTTAATAAAAATGTATATTACTTTATAACTTTCCTTTGCTCTCCATATACTTTCCAAAAAGTTCAAAAGTAAGATAAAAAACTTTTTCCGGAGGAATACAAACATAGTGGGCAATTTCCCAACATAAAAACTGTTATATAGGATATATCTATGCAACTTCATATCATTTGGCAAAAGCGTGCAACTTTCTCTACAGCTGGAAAAATATGAGAGAAAGCCTCAAACACACCAGAATTTCCCCTGTGCAGTTTCACCCTTACACATCTCACACACATGAACAATAATAACAAAGTGGAGAAATATAGCATAACACCAAGAAGCAAAACTCAATTGAATGCAAAGCTCGAGAGAAAGTTGTAAAATAAGTGCATGAAGAAATAGCCATTCCAACCATTCCACGCCATATGACGTGACGATACGGTGTTGGAGCTCTGTTGTTTGCTCCTGTTCAGGTCACTCGACTCATTCTTTTCTCTTTTCCAAAGGATTCTTGCCATTATTCTGTAGTAACTCCAACAAAACTCGCTCTTCAATACCCAAGTTGATCGTGCGTGCATGCAAAAAAATCATCTCAATGTTACTCCCTTGTCACAAGTGAAATGCATCAGCATACAAAGCAACCAATGTTGATTCGCCATCAAAATAGTGAGTAGCGAAGTGAAATTCGCTTTTTATTATTCTTTCACGATCACGATGGTCGTTGAAGTTGTCGCCGAAGTATGTAGCCAAAAGCAATACTTGTTATTATGACATGACATCGGCACGGTTCATGCAGATCCACTCCTCCGTTTTTTACTTTCACCCTTTACATTTCAAAGGCAAAACAAGTCAAGCTCACATTATCATACGAGGAGAAAAAGTATATTCTAGTTAATTCTTTTTAAGGGAAAGCACAAGCCAAAAACAGTTCACTCTCCCATCACATTCAATAAATTGAAGAAAAATAACAAGCACCGCAACAACCGCGCCGTGAGTATTAGTGTTTCGCGACAAACTAAAAGTTACGAGGCATGGGAAAAGTAAAAGGCATAGTAGCATAAACATCCGATGATTTGCTACTCATTTTCCTGGCAGCTGCTCCTCTATTTTCTCCAGGTCTCCGATGAGACTAAAAACAGAAATCATGCAACTCTCCAATGTTGGGAACAAAGTAGGTGGGCTCTGGCCTTAGCTTCGCTGGATATTATTTTGCTGTAAAAGTAGTCCCTATCAAGAAGCTCAGACCTAGAACATTGTGGTAGCAGGTCTGGTGCATTATGGATCTTTTGGTTTTACTCCATCGTGGTGTTGTACCTAGTACATAGATTTCCCATCTTATTTTGCCAACACACACATTGACAATATCACCTTCCGTTACTTCCAGTTCTCCAGTCTCGTGTTCGTGTCTCTGGCAGAGAGTCTCTCCTCTACATGCGGTCGCTTCACTCGACCCTTTTAGTTATTAGTACAGTAGAAGCAGACATACAGTGCAAATGCGCTTTTCCTTTTCTACATTTGTCCATCCTCTCCAATTTCTTAGTTACATTTTCTTCTTTCGTAGATTTGCTGTCTGACTGAATGTTCCTGTGTGCTCTTCCCAGAGCCCTGTTCATAGTTCGTATTTACAAACTTCGTTTACGAAACTTCACTGGTTTTCCCTGCTGTCGTTCTGGTCATTTATGTCAGAGTCTTGTAGTCAAGTTCGTGTGTAGAACAGCAGCTCTCACAAAATAAACAACAAAACACTCAAAAAGTAACTGAAACTTTTAATTGAGTCCATCCAATTTTATTGTATTGATTTTGGTTTTTATAAACAGCATGAAATGTAATTACCTTTTATTGCTGTGATTTTCACGTGTACAACTATTAAATACTTATAATATTATCATTACTACATGTGCTGTTTCATACGATCTCGTATCTTGTGCTAGAAAATACATATTCGAGATTTCAATTTTGCGTTTAAAAAATGTGATACCTGTTCGAAGTTCAGTACCAGTTATTGTCCAATATTCTTTACATTTTACCTTATTTACTGAGTTTTGAATTTAAACGGAAAACTCTTTTCGGATGTTCATAATTGAAAACACACTGATGTGTTAACACATTCTCTGGAAAAAGTGCATCTCTGGAGTATGACCCGGGTGCTGGAGATTAAAGAGGGAAAATCTATTTAATGTGGAATACAAGTAAGACACTGATTATTTCTTTTCACTTACGTTACATGTGGCATCTTTGAAACTAAAAGTATAAAAATTATCGCTCCTGTGAAAGAATAAATGTTCTTTTTATTTGGTCTAATCTACGAAAATTCTCTAATAAAACAGATATCAAACTGAATCAATATCAACTCAACAGTACTCATTTTACGACGAGACTGATTGTGCTGTGATAAAAATCACTAATTGTTGTACATTCATTCATTTTATGAATGCAATTTTAAATCTCTCCATAGACTTTACCCATAGAACTTGACATGGTTGTTTGATGGTAAAAAAGTTTACATGGCGTAGTTTAAACTGTTTGTATTGTAAATCATTGGGTTTAAAGACTTGCTTTTTTTTAGATCGGATACGTGCAAAAATAATCTGTGCTTATTTTCAATGTTTTCGAACAAATTTACTCTTTCACTTTAATTTCCTTCCTTTCAACCTGTGACAGTTCAAAGAGCTAGTCTGGAATGACCCGGTGAATTTCGATTTAGAATAAATAAAAATAGCTCAAAGTCTGGTTTAGACATTCTATTAAAATCTTATTGACACATTATAGATCGCAATTTTATAAGGATTAAATCCTTAGGATTTCGCTAACCCATCATTGCAAGTGATTCCTATAAGAACTAACAATAAAAATTACTACAGCAGATATACTTAGGGACATATACAAGTTTAAAGTCCTACAGTTATTTGTGTCCAAGCTTGAGAATAGTGTGAATATCTGCGCTCTCCAAGTATCAAATTATTGCGATTCTATCCTCATTGAATATAAGGCAATTGCAAGCATTCACTGAAAGAGACATGAATAATTTCATGCACAGTTGAACAGAGTACAAACTTTCACATGATTTATATCCATCTCTAGAATCTCGCTTTGCTTGAAAAGAGATAACTGTAACAACAATTTATTGACTTTACAAGGCAAGAGTTGTATGCGGCGTGGGGTTTTTAACTCTTTAAAACCAAATTCCGGAACATTTACCTGGGTACTCAGCGTGTGTAGCGTAATGTTTGTTGATATTTCAGAAATTGAACTACCTCAATATAAAAGATGAATCACTTCTTTTCAAAGCTCTCACCTAGCTATCATTTATTTTTAACTAACATGATTTTACAGAAACGGGTATCCTCTCCTCTGCTTATGTGATCTCACAAAAGAAGCAGCATTTTCTTCAAAGAAATCTACGGCAGCGACCGGTACACACACCATTCCATAATAGCACCCACTGACTGATTCGTAGCCCAGAAGCGGTTTATGAAAAATGCAGTTTGAAAAAAGATGATATCGAATTAACATAATATGACTTCAACTGCCAAGGACGGCTGAATGAAGAACACGAGTATTAGCAAAGAAAGATTGGATTGTTGTGATGCTGCTACTTTCTTTGCCATTCCCACCACAACCGTTGTGCCCATTAATAATTTAGTCGCGCTAGGTGAAAGTCCTGTTTGGGAAGAAGGGAAAGTGAAAAATCTCGTAGGAGGAAATCGAACATCTTCACCTCTAGAAGTATTACGACGAGATAAGCAAAGAATTCGGATTGGGTATTTCCAAGTAGCTGTGAGGACAAGCCTTCTTCTCGAACCAAAGAAGACGAAGTCAGGAAAAAGAAGAAAAAAGAAAAAATGGCATTCTGCGGAATTTCGAGTCCGGCTCCAACACCTCTTCAATTATTACTCGATGAAATTAAATTTCAGCAACAGAAAGAGCTTCAGTTCGCAACTATTGCAGGTACAGCTTTACAGTAAATTTACACCAAACTTAATTATTAGCATCAAAAAGCTTATAAATAGCATCGGGTTTCATTTCATTCTTGAGTTTACTTTTCCATTACGACATTTTCGTTTCCCTATAATATTTGACTATGAAGTTGAAATTACGAAAGGAATGAAAGGGCATGATGATTAATTTGATAATTTTATCTGACTTGCTTCAGATAGTTTACACTAGAAATACTATATGTCAGGTTCTAAGACTTGCAAATGTGTCAGAGTAATTTACTTATTTTTCTTCAGTAAGCATGTGATCTGTGAAAGTAAAATAGTCAGGAGTAGTAAATTTTGAAATAAATAACAACCCAAAATAAAGCTGGGATCGGCACTAGTGCTTTAAACCAACTTTTACCCTTTACATTGCGGTTAAGTTAAAAGTATTTTCACAAGCCTCTGGTGCTTTATTATTAACTAAATGGACTAAATAAAATTCCTTGCAATGATATATAGAAAACCGATTGTTGAAGTTCTTTATATTCTACAATAATAATTGTGTACTACTAACGAGGTTTACGCAAGACGTGTAAATTTTTTCACGAGCTCCCACCCATTGGAGGTTGTTTCCCTTCCTAAAATACTCCTAAATCCCAAATCTTAAGTCTCCATGAGCT